>JBBBDQ010001805.1:1652500-1850000 GCA_037127315.1 Ascarosepion bandense
ATGAACACTAAACGTCTGTGGACATTTAAATACCTACATTTCTCTTTGAACAATTTTAACTAAAAGGTTGTATGCATTTTCTCTATGAAGATTTTTCTCCTCACAAATATGTTACAGTTTTCAGTTTAAAAAATTTCACATATAATATTATTCCTCTTACACTTTTTTAATAATTCTTAAATGTACACACAAAATTTTTATTCTTTCACATTTCAACACCCAACCTTCTGATATTTAAATTGTGGGGACTTCGGAAGTGTTTGGCACAAGGCCAATTTACCAAGCATCACCGAGGCGTCTACAACTATACTATTAAAAAAAAAAAACGTATCTCCTCAAATACAAGTGTCTATGAAAAATAATATTGAAACAAATAATTTAAAAATATTTTATTTCAAATGTTTTTTCCTCGTTCTCCGATGATGTGAATTTAAATATGCTATTTAATTGGTATATAAGTCCCACCTTTTTACCATTGGAATAGTTAAATATAACCACAACATTTACCCAGTTTCTTTTCTCACACTTTCCGTTAAACTTGATTTTACTTGCTTCCCTGATAGCTTCAATCTCTAAAAATTTGAATGCAACGTCAATAGCGATCTTCCATATTCTTGAATCTATTTAAGACCGAGGTGATTATGGCCGTCCATATCTTCCTGTACCTTGTAGCTCTTAAAAACTTTTGTCGTTGTATTTCTCTCAAACCCTGCTCTCTCATCTATTTGCTTAAACCCATCCAGTTTCTAACGCGCTGTTTTTCTCAGTCTCACTTTCCCTCTATCTGCGCTGTGTGTATCAGATTCGTCAAGTCCCCCTTCCTCGTTTCGTGTCCAAGAATCGTAAAATCACGATGACACAGCAGTTTTTGTACGTCGAACCTCGATGGGTTTCAGCATGGGAATACCAGGTGCTGTAAGCTTAGATTTGCGAGATATGCCATGCATAATTAAAGAGAATTGTTATTTAGAGTGCCACATTCAAAATTTTAGTTTGGTTTGTTAGATGAAATGACACGGAATTGATCTTGGGAAAGGTATGATGCCACTTCTATCCACCCACCACCCTCCCTAGTGCTTTTGGTTCCCGGTTATATCATGAGGAGACACTGGTTTTCGTAGGGTTGCCAATCTTAAGTAACGTCGAACCTGGTCATTTTGTCGCTGGTTCAGAGCTTGGCAAAATCAGGCACTGCAAGCTTGGATATGCGTGTGGTGCAAACGATAATGTCTGGGAATTGTTGATAAAACAGCTGAATTCCAGTTTCAGTTTTGCGCAAAAGCCCTTGGACAAGGATTGAATCCAGTTGTATCAACACGTCAGCCTTCTTAGTTCTGTAGGTTTATAACCATATCACGAGGAAAGACCGGTTCACGTTCTATACGATCTTGAATATAGACTCTTTCATTTTCATTTTCAATTTAGTTTTTCTTTATGATTTCGACTTTCGAGTCATTCAATACGATTTTACAATTGGAATCGTTCTTCACAATTTGAACATATACTCATTCTTTGTGGTTTTAATCAGAGTATTTTTTTAAAATTTAAATTCAGTGTCGATCTTTATGATTTTGAACTTAGAGTTTTTTTTAGACATAAGGACATTACTAAAAATGATAATAAGT
This sequence comes from Ascarosepion bandense, assembly GCA_037127315.1. NCBI lineage: Eukaryota > Metazoa > Mollusca > Cephalopoda > Sepiida > Sepiidae > Ascarosepion > Ascarosepion bandense. Next base: position 1,654,126 of record JBBBDQ010001805.1, read on the forward strand.
GATGGATTCATGCGCTTTAATAGAATTTGCTTTAATAGAATTTCAGGGAGTCTTAATTATATAGATGCAATAAAATCTAAAATAAGCATGTGTAAGTGGCCCCTCTAATTTAAAAGACCCATTCCAACTAAAAGAGCACAAACAGTCTAAATTGTTTGAAATTAGTTCAAAGGAGTCAATGTTTCTGCAAATTTAAGAAATTGCATTTGTTCTTATATCTATATATTTTTTTAGTTTTATAATGGACCAAAATTAGATTTCGCGTCCCTGAAGTGCAGACGATACCTGTACATACATAAATTTGGCAGGTAAAGAGGTGTTCTAACAGGAGATGGAAAACACGACACAGAGATCCGAAGGCGAATTGGCATGGCAACGGACGCGTTCCAGAAGCTGAGTAAAGTACTAAGACACAGGAAAAATTCACTAGAAACAAACAAAAGTGTTATGGATTGCTATGTGATGTCAGTTCTTCATTACGGCAGTGAATGCTGGACAATATCATCGAAAATGAGGACATAACTGGAAGCAGCGGAAATGTGGTTCTACAGAAGGATTCTGCGGATGTCGTGAACTGAGCATGCAAGCAACTATGAGGTGTTAGAAAGAATGGCAATAAAAAGGAAATTAATACTGAGCATCAGGAAGAGACAACTGAAGTTCCTGGGACACGCAATGAGGAAGGAGAGCCTGGAGAACCTGATACTGACTGGTCAGATAGAAGGAAAGAGAGACAGAGGAAGGCAGCGGATAACATATTTGCAGGGACTCGTCGGGTGGATGGTAACGGGGGTTACTAGGAGTAACAGGAACAAACATGCTGAGGGCCACAAGGGATAGGGAGACGTGGAGGGCCATAGAAGAAGTAGAAGCAACCGACTAATAGATGGCTGTGGGTGAAGAAATAAAAGGTTCATTTTTAGTTAATTTTTAATTTATATCTAGCATTTATAGTAATGCCTTTATTATCTCCCTTTTTTAATTATTTTTCGTATGTATTCAGTTTTGGATTCTCGTTATCGCTTTTAACTTTTTCTATCTTTTCTTCGTATTGTTTCTGCCATTTTTTTTTTAATTTTTAATATGTGATATTATTATTTATTAAACCAAACACATTCACAATGCGATATTCCATCTAATTCCAATGCGGAATCGTTTGTTGCTGCTTACAGCGTCTTGTGTTCCTACTCGCTTTTCATTCCTTCGCAGGTATCTGTTCTGCCATTGTATTTTCTTCCCACGTATAGCTACATCAATGTGACGCGTCTGTTTACTTATGTTTGAGCCGGCTAGCAAAGAATGATGACATTTTTCAGCCGTCGCAGCTGAATTGGTTGCGGGGTTTCTCCAACTCATATTCGTTTATACACAAGCCGCAACCAAATATCAGCTGTCAGCTGATTGTCACGCATGCGTGTTTATGCAAGGAAATAGAAAACGAAACGAAGAAACACTCTTTTATTCAGTGAATATTATTTTTTCTATTATTCTTGGTCTTCACATATCAGGGAAAAATGGCAAAACAGAAAAACTTCTTTTATTAATATGACCGGAACGTTCCATCGAAAATCCATTTTAACGTATTATCCGAGATTTTGCTAGTCAAGGAATTTTTTCCCCGGCTTTCCTTGAAAGAATGATGCATGGTTCTCTAGTCTATAATTTAAATAAGGATCTATCAATCCATATGTGTTCGGAAAGCAAAAATTATTTTTTCTGTTGTTTATCACGCGAAAGCAACATTTTTCCTGTGTATATAGCGAATCTTATTTATAAATAGAACTTTGTGTGCATGTGTGTGTGTGTGTGTCCGTTACCTATAGATTCCGAAACAGCTTAATCGATTTCATTGAAAATTTACACAGTTGTACTATAAGCGTCTGTGAGTGTTCTTAGTTAGTTTTTGTGTCGAGGTACCCCCGATAAATATCGATAATCGAAAAAATCGGGTTATAGAAGGAGTGGTCCGATTTTAATCAAATTTGATACACTCATAGACAAAGACATAAGAAATGATATTCAGAAGTTTGAAGGTTGCATTTCTTACAATAGTGAAAAAAATCGATAATATATATGTATAAAAGGTAAGATGTTTGTGTGTGTGTGTCTGTTTATCTGTCTGTATGTCCTTTATACAAATCCACAATTTTTATGCGATTCTCACCAAACTTCACACCAATATTCTTTAGGCTGAGTCTGAGCTCCAGGACCATGGATTAGTTTTAAAGCTTTCATTACACCCGAGCAACACCGGGCTATACTGCAACTGTATTAAATAATTGTAAAAACAAAATTAGAAACATAATTATACAAACTCTAAGATATATTTATTAGTCAAGTACATAGTCATATTTGTTTTTAACAACTGCCACTTACCGATCTACAAAGTTGTTTATGCTATTTTCGTAGAAAATTTAGGTGTTTCTTTGAAGTAGTTTGCGAATTAATTTTCAAATGTTTGTAGAAAGTCATTTTTGTCATTTAAATTGTTCAGTAAAGACCGCATTAAATGCAAATACGAAAGACCCAAGTCAAGAAGATACGTCGGATGCTTGATGACTTCCAATGTCGACATTTTATGTTTCTGCAAGGTCTGTTTGCAACATGCAATCTTGAGTTGTCACGTTGGAAGATAACACTTTTACGATTTACCAAAATCAGTGGTCTTTCTTGAAACTACGTCTTTTTTAAAATAGCGAAAGACAGTTGAGATATCGATTTTCAAACTCTTAGCAATCTCTTCCGTGCAAACCTTCTGTTTATTATCCTCGATGACAAGCAATATGACTTCATCGACGTAGGGAATACGTCCGCAGAGTGGTGAATCCTTTTTTTTATCGTTTCCACCCCCTCCCCCCAGCAAGGCGGCACAGCCACTGGTACACAAGGGGTTACGTAAGAGAAAAAGTTTACGCGGGGGGGTGCAAAGAGAAAGTTGAACCAGTTACAGAGGGTGTCGGAGAAATTGCAAGAAAAGTATAGTAAGAAATGAAAAGAAGAAGATAGACGAGGTAATGGGGAAAGGACGAGAGAAGGACTGGAGTCAAGTTGACAAGAGATGGGAATCGACATTGCATTTAAATTCTTGGAGATTGAAGCCATCCGGGACACATATTATAGGGAAGGGAGTTCCACAAGCGGGAAGTAGGAGAAATAGGTTAAAATCGCCTGAACAAAACCAGTCAATCCACTTTTGTTTAAATAACTGGAGCATGAACCAAATGAACATTCTAATTTTTTTTTTTTGTCGCAGTTCCGTCACTTCCTCCTTTCCGGAATTCATAAAACATAATATGGCGAAAGTGCAACGTTTTCTCGCCCGACTTTAACGCGTACAGTTTTAGAGTAAACGTCGACATTTAACCAAGCTTGAGTTTCAACGTCACGTTTCACTTTAGAATACATCATTAATCGCCATCAAAATAAACGTCCTCCTCATGTCAAGTGCCATACGTGATACACATCCGGGCGATCATGTCTTGAAAGGGACATGACTGACTGAGCAGAAGATTTTCCTGCAGGAAAATCAAGGCTATATAACCCAATCTTTCCTGCTATTTACTACTTCTGTCCATGTCAGTCAGTTAAGTGCTACACATGATATATGTTTGGGAGATCATGTCTTGAAAGGGACATGATTGACTGGGGAGGAGATTATCCTGCAGTAGGTTGCTTTTACTTTCTATGGTTGACTGGTTGACAACCAAGGTTATAGAACCCAATCTACCCGGCTATTTACTGCTTTTGTCCATGTCAGTCAGTTAAGTGCTATACGTGATACACGCCTGGGCGATAATGTTCTTGAAAATAACATGACTGACTGGACAGAAAACTTACCCGCAGTAGGTTGCTATAAGTTGTAGACTAGTGCCTAAGCGAGGCTATAGAACACAATCTGGCCATAGCCGAAGCGCGGAGAAAAGGATTATTATTGCGTGTAAGTGAATGCAACGAATTCAACTGGTATTCGAGCCCGGCTCTTCGATTACTCGTTTCGAGCTGATATCCACAGCACCACAAAAATAACTCTCCTTCTTGATGTGTCTCTTCAGGAGATTCTTGGCAATGGTCCTCCACATCTTACCAACATTCTTAGATTTACGTAATTACATTCCTTTTTGCAAAATGTAAAATATTTATTTTCAAGCATTAATTTATCAACTGAGCGAATGCGCTAATCATCGACTCATAAACCATTTTTTTGTCATTCATTGTTTGATTTTGTTGGTTTTTATTTCCGCTTTTGCTCTACAAATACGGCTTTCTCTTTTATGCACCATATTTATTCAGGACTTAGGCGATCATGATACTCCATATATTCCTGTTCCTTGTTGATCTACTGTTAAATCGACAAAATGCAGCCGACAATTCTATTTTTTTTTTTTAATCGTGTCACCCCAAGGAAGGCATTCCACTGCCACTATAGCGCAGGAGGTTACATAGAAGGATTGGGTATAGGAAATGTCAGGAGGAGGGTGATACACAACTTAGGATGTACATAGGGAGAGTGTTAGAGAGAGTGGGTGACTTTTGACCTTACATTTAAACTCCTGGAGGTTGTAGCCGTCGGGGAAGCATGCATGTGGTAGGGAATTCTACAGGCGGGACGTGCGAGGAAAGAAGCTGTTGGAGTAGAAATTGCGGTTACATTTCATCGGTTTCACTGTAAAAGGGTGGGACCTAGTTTCCAATCTAGTATCTCGTGCACTTTCACATCTAGGGGGCACCAGTGATTTAAGTTCATCAGAGCAGAAGCCATGAAAGTATTTATAGAAGAGGTACAGGGAAGCCACGTCATGCCGGTGAGAGAGATACTGCAGGCGGTCAGCCAAGTCGGTATCAATCACATTACAGATTCTTCGCTGTATTTCGTCAAGAACCCCGAGAAGAATAGAAGGGGCACCGACCAGATGTGGCAGCAGTACTCAATACACGGGCGGATGGTGGATTTATATAATTGCAGGATAGATTCAGGCTGAAAGAAATTCCGGGCCCTGCACAGAGAGCCTACTTTCATAGCTACGGGTTTAGCAATGGATTCGACGTAGTCATTCCACTTGAGGTCCGCTGAGAGTGTCAGGCCAAGCAGGCGTAGTGATTTACTCTCTGGGAGGCAAGCCTGTTCCATGCTAATGTGTTGGAGGTGCGGTTGTCTGTGGTGGTTAATTGACAGCAGCTTAGTTTTGGAAGAATTGAATTTTACGAGCCATTTCTTACCCCAATCCACCACGGATTGGAGGTCCTTCTCAAGCTCGGCAGCGAGGGTCGCCTTGTCACCTACACCAGATTTTTGATCGAGGCGAGAGTAAACTGTGGTATCATCGGCGTACATGCCTACTTGTGATCTTATGGTATCGGGAAATTATTGATATAGATTAGAAAGAGCGTAGGACCTAGGATAGAGCCTTGGGGTACACCCGCGTTTGTAGGGTAGTTCTAGGAGGCATGTCCGTTTAATACCACCTTCAGTGTGTGGTTAGAGAGGAATGACCGGATTAAGTCCAACAAAAGTCCAGTTATGCCATAGCTTCGCAGTTTCCGTAGAAGGCCAGCATGCCATACTCTGTCGAATGCTTTAGAGATATCCAAGGCGAAGGTTCGGGCTTCACCATTCTTGTCAAGAGCCTGGTATATATACTCGGTGATGGTCGTTATCATGTCAGCAGTGGACTTGGTGAAGCGGAAGCCATACTGTTTGTCCGAGAGGAGCCCGTGGGCTGTGAGATGCTGAACGACCTCGGCATTGATAATGGCTTCGAACACTTTGCCGAAGATCGGAAGAAGGCTGATGGGACGGTAATTTGCGGGGTCCGATGGTTCACCAGTGTTTTTGAATATTGGAACCACAGAAGAAGACTTCCAACAGGCAGGAAAGCAGAAGGAACATAGACAGAGGTTGTATACCTTAGAAAGTATAGAGGAGAGTTCAGTGGCACAATTCTTCAAAACTATGACTGGGATTCCATCCCCACCACTCGCTTTGTGAGGGTTCAGTTTTGAGATTATGCTAGAAATCAGCGAGGGCGTGATGTGAACGTCATTCAATTGGGCCTCAGTTCTAGATGGGAAGTCGGGTATATAGATTCCAACGAATCCAGAGTGGAATTGGTCGAGAATCTACGGGCAAAGCATTCAGCCTTGTCCGCTGAGGAGGTGAGTACCACAAACTCGTTTATTAGTGGTGGTATTGAGGACTTACTCTTGCTAAGCACGCGTTTGCAGTGGCGCCAGTAGTCTTTGGTACCGAACTTGAAGGATGCTATGCGCTGCTTCATCCTGGCAGCAAAGAGCATCTTAGTTTCGTTAAGTATCTTTTTACACTTATTAAGAGCTGAGGCGAAAGGGCGCCTGTTTTGGTCCGACACGTGGCTACGATAAAGCCGGAAGAAGTAATTCCGGTGGGCAATGGCGGCCGAGCAAGCGGCACAAACCAGGGAGACGAATGGGATTTAAGCTGAAATTTCCTGGCAGTGATGAATGCATCGATGCCAGCCTTAACCCAGGAGGAGACCTCTGATGCACAGTCTTCGATGGGCAGACAAAAAACATTGTTCCAAGGAACGTCGCAGAGGAAGTCACGGAACGAATCCCAGTCTGCTCTTTGATAACAGAAGGATATTTTGTTGGTCTGGGTTTCTTGAGTAGGGGTGGAGTGGAACGAGATGTTGACAGAAACTACGGTGTGGTCAGAATTTCGGAGAATGCAGAGCTGTCTGGGGGAGTAAGAATTTGGGGTGGAAGTGAAGCAGAGGTCTAGTAGCGAGTCCCTTCCGTTAGGGCTATTGGAGAAACGCGTGGGGAAGTCCACCACTTGCGTAAGGGATTGGGAGATCGAAAAATTAAAGGTGTAGACACCAGCAGGGTCAGTTACAGAGTTTTCCAGCCACTTAGTTTGGTGGGCGTTAAAGTCGCCAAACACGAAAAATTTCTCTTCCAACAGCTTCTTTTCTCTCAGTTCTCGCTTGTGGAACTTCCTTCCGTATACTTGCTAAAACCTCCAGGGATTTAAATGCAATTCCAATACCCATTTCTTATCCCCTTGTCCTTACTACACCACCCTGTACATCTTTTTCTTTTCCTTTTTCTTTATCTTAGCAACTGTCTTCACACCTGTGTTTCCATCCTTCTCTTGCACTTTCACTGACACCCACTGTAATTGGTCGGTCTTTCTGGGGTGAAACGATATATATATATATATATATATATATTGTCATCCGCAGACAGATCTGTTTTGCTGTATCACAGCTCATCAGTACGGTTAGACTCCGATTGCTTTTTTACCCATGATTGAAACCCGACCGAAATGGCGTCAGTCGGCGACTCTACCCCTGGGCTATGGGAGTTCGATTGTCCTATTACTTCACACATAACCTGTTCTACCATCCATTTGTTTAAAGCCATCAAGTATGTCAATCGCTAATTTCTCCGGTCAGTCTAAGGGCAAATCGAATTTTCCCTCTTTTTGCTTTCTGAGTTTCCGATTATACCTGACCTCCTTCCTCATTTCGTGTCGCAGAAACTTCAGATCACAATGAAACATCTCTTGTTGGTGTTAAGGCTAAGTTTAGTTTTCGTTTTCATTCTCTCTAAAACATCGTCGTTGCTTATATATTCAGTTCTTGGCATTCTCAGTATTGGTCAATTAGTTAACGAGCCATACGTGATACACGCATTGGGCGATCATGTCTCGAAAGAGACATAACTGACTGCGCAGAAGATTATCCCGCACTAGGTTGCCATTGCTTTCATCGGTAGACTGGGTGCCAGCCAAGGCTATAGAGCCCAATCTTTCCTATTATGTAACCCATAACTGGAGGGAATAGACAGATTAATACAATTACGGAGGGGTTTTGTGCGTAAATTAATGCAAGGAATTCAACTAGAATTCGAACTCGGTTCCCCAATTTGTCGTTCCGAGTCGATATCCACAACACACATCCTTGCACCACAATGCACATCCTCAGCATAACAAACTCAATTGTGGAAACGAACAAACTTTGATAAACTTATATGTCTTCGGTGTCCAAATTTTGGTCTAAATATAGTTTCTTTCGTTTATATTCATAGTATAGAGGACGTTAAAATGTAATGTTTGTTCTAGTCTTACGACGCTAGGCTTTGCTATAGAACCACATAGTAAAAAGAACACAAAATTATATGGATTTACGATCGTGACTTCAACGTTAACCTTTTCATTTAAAAGCAAGTTAAAAAAATGGCTGTTATGTTTTATTTACAGAAGTCTGAATGCGAATAACAAAGATAACTCGAGAAAATCTAAAGAAAGAATTGCAATATAATCGATCCTAATTTGGCAGCCCGCCTGCAGTCACTTTCTCACCGGTCTGATGTGACTACTACTCCCTGATTTCTCTAAAAGTAGTTTCACGGCAACGGCTCTGACGAGCATTTTTTCTCCTGTTGCCCAGACCACATCTATTTAAGCATGCTTCTATATTGGTATCATTGCTCCAACATTTTACCATTGCCATAGCAAAATGTTACCGACATTTCTACTTTAACAGTTTCTTTTCTTGCATTTCCTGTTTGTGGAAATACGGTTTGCTTTTATAGGATACAAATCCTATATCATCCTTCAACTGATTGTCAGAATCCTGATGAATAGAGCGAGAAGCAGAATCAGGCCAGAGATAAGGCAGGAACAGTGCGGGTTCGTTAAAGACACTGGAACAAGGAACGCCATATTCATGATTAAGATGCTCTCCAAAAGGGCAATATAAATGAAGAAAGACTTATACCTATGTCTCATTGATTTTGCGAAGGATTGTGCTGGATTGCTATGCGATGTCAGTTCTTCAATACGGTAGCGAGTGCTGGAAAATATCATCGAAAATGAGGACAAAACTGGAAGCAGCGGAAATGTGGTTCTACAGAGGGATGCTGCGGATATCGTGTACTGAACATGCAAGCAACGATGAGGTGTTGGAAAGTATGGCAATAAAAAGGAAATTAATAACTGAAGTTCCTGGGACACGCAATGAGGAAGGAGAGCTTGGATAACCTGATACTGACTGGCCAGGTAGAGGGAAAGAGAGACAGTGGAAGGCAGCGGATAACATATTTGCAGGGCCTGACCAGATGGATGACGAAACGGGGGTTACCAGCAGTAACAGGAACAAACATGCTGAGGGCCACAAGGGATAGGGAGACGTGGAGAACCATGATCGCCTACCTCCTGAAGGGACAGGGCACATAGAAGAGGAAGAAGAAAGTGAAAATGGTTGCTGTAGCCGGTCACATGATCAGAGTCACTACTTAAGGTCTCTCCGCGACGGGTCAAATTCAGAATGGGAGCGGTAACTGATAGCATTTCACAATGTAAGGAAGAAACTTCAGGCTGACCTATACTTCCATCTTTCTTTTCTTCTTTTTCACTCCACGCCGCCAAAAAGACACCAACATGGAAAATCTATCTGCGCTAAGTACAATTTCTTTATTTGTTTTACTTTCTCTCTCACTCTGTCGCCGACCTAGCAAAAAGAGGAAGGAACATAAGACTTTACATTGTACTACTATAAGTATACGCCCCGGAACACTTAGCTATTTACTACTATCAAACTATGAACTTTAAACTTCTGTGGACATTTTAAATACATACATTTCTCTTTGAACAATTTTAACTACAAAGCTGCATGCATTTCTCAATGAACATTTTTCTTCTCACAAATATGTTATAGTCTTCAGTTAAAAAAAATCACTTATATTTTTCTTTACACTTTTGTCATTCTGTTAATAAATCTTTACTTTAATGTACACATAAACAAAATGCACAAATATTTTATCTTTCCATATTTCAACATCCAACCTTCAATCTTCTGATATTTAAATTGTGGGGATTTTGGACGTGTTTGGCAGAAGGCCAATTTACCAAGCATGACCGACACCCCTACACTTGCTTACTTAATAGCGATAATCTCCAAAAGTTTAAATGCAACGTCAATTACCACTCTTTATCCCCTTTATTCCCATCCATCCCGTTTCACTTCTTAAACATCCCGTGTATCTTGATTTTTGAAAACTATCACCCTCTGCGAACAACTAGCTCTCCTGCATTGCATGGGGTGAAAGGATTATAAAAAAAAAAAACAGCATTAAAATCTCTAAATTCCATGTCTTCTTTTTATACAGCTAACAAAGAGCTAAAGAAGAGAGCTACGCATGCGGTGTTTTCTGTTTTGTGCATCCAGAAGTTTCGACATTTTAATTATTTTATTTTTTTCTTGCTGTTTCTATACTTTATATTTCTAAAATATGAATCAATAATTGTTTAATTTCGTCAGAATCTTTTCTTAACAGGATATTTTTTTAAATTGTTTTCTTTCCGTGATCTCTTTGGATATTGCTTTGTTTTCAGCTTGCTTTGTCTTACTTATATATATATATATATATATATATATATATATATATATATATATAAATTAGATTTTAGAACATGTTATAATTTTTATATATCCACTACAAATCGACAATGTCTCATCAGGTGGTGTGGACAGGAATCGAAATGTATGACTTGTAGTGGATATATAAAACATTTGTACATGTTCCAAAATATAATCTATAATAAATATTCACAGCTCTATATATTATGTATCGAGCACTGTTTTAAATTAATGTTTTGGACGTTGTTAAATTTTTTTTTCCTCGTTCCTTATTCACACGGATATATATATATATATATATATATATATACACAAAAAATTATACGTCCGAATTAAATTCGAATTAGATTAGACCAGTATATATTTATATCAGAAATTTTTCAGTAAATGCTTGAGGGAAATAAAACTTTAACATAAACTCAATCTATATATATATATATATATATATATATATATATATATTTCTAAACATATACTGTTAAATATAACAGATAATGAATATCAATTATGTTTAATCATGATCCGTATTTTGGCCTTAGCCGTATTTTGGCTTTAATTTCAAGTGAAAATATAGATAAAATTGTTTAACATTTGGATATTTTTATTATGCTGGTTACTGTTGTCATTACAAACCAATGTTTTATATCAACACAAGATAAAAGCATGTTTGATGGTGGATGTCTTTATGAGAACGTCTCTTTAACGACTCTGAAAATGGCTCATGTAAACTGAAAGCTTAGATCCAGCGAAATAAAAACACCTACAAATGTTAAACAATTTTTGTCCTTATTTTCACCTGAAACTAAAGCCAAAAATAGGATGTTTAGAACGGCTTATGATTAAACATAATAAACTTTCATTGTCTGTTATATCTAACAATATATATATATATATATATATATATATATATATATATATGGTTAGGTCTTGAAGGCTATTACAATATGTTGGTAAAATAAACGAAGGTAAAGAAAGTGTTGGGTATTACCCGTTTATTATTCATTCATATTTCGAGATCAAAATCTCATCTTCAGAATCGTAGAACTTGTTTTTACGTTCGTCCGTACGGGGACCGTGCCTTTCAAAAGATTTTCATCCTTCGCTGCTACTGCTGTTTTGAATGGTAGTGGGTGTGTATGTGCTTGTGTTTACCTGTAAGTGTGTGTAATCATATATGAGTGTGTGTTAATGGTATGTATATGTGTGAATGATAGTTGGCGCCGTAAGCTGTGAACGGGTTGAAGGATAGTATGATTTGGCATTTTCGCAGCTCTGCCAGAAGGTACGTTTTACGACTTGGTGTTATATCTATCTGCTTTAATTAGGGGCGTGTTTATAGCTACATATTTTTTTTTTTTGCCATCCTGTATTCTTTCTCGTGTGTTTTCGTGTGTGCGTGAGTGTATCATACATGCGTTTATGTGCGTATACTTCTTGTATTTTTTTCCTGTCCTACCATTCTGAAGATGAGATTTTGATCTCGAAACATTAATGAATATTAATGAATATTAATACCCAACACTTTCTTTACCTTCCTTTATTTTACCAAACGCATTGTGATAGTCTTCATGACTTAACCATATACCTAACAATCACAATGCTTCAAGCAAGTTACAAAACTGTCCTATATATATATATATATATATATATATATATATATATATATAAATGTATTGGCTTTAAAACGTTTTTAATGGTTACTGGTATTTGGGTCTAATTTGAATCTTACTATTATTAAAAATAATGTTCAATCAAACAAATTATAAATCTGTCGTTTAACTCCACTTTTGTAATTTCCTTAACATTTCGTGAAACAAAATTGTCTTTGTTTACGTTTGTTTACGTTAGGATACGAAAACAGTGCAGATATTAATATTACGGAAAATCAACAAGTTATGTATTTATAAGGCTCAACTTGACTTAAGCTGAATTTAAATGCCTTCGTAGTCGAGTGGTTAAGACACATCAGATATTTTGGCGGGTTCCACTCTGTCTAAGGTTGACAGGTTCGAATTCTTCCGGGGTATGTATATTTTCTTAAGATTTCTTCAATTTTCAGGCCTATTGTGGGGTCTCATACATTGACACCCACACACACACGCATGGTCACGCGGCGTCTACATGACAGCCGTAGTTCCCGCCAATAACGAAGTGGATATAAACGGAAACATCACGTGGGGTGAGCAGTTAGGATTTCGTCCCGGGGCGAGGGCAGACAAGAACAGACATGCCTCCCTAACTCATACAAACACACGCGCACTAATTGCGGGTAGCAGTTAGTGGCGCAAATATTTTTTATTCTCTTAATTTTCTTCTCTGACATTAACTTTCATTGAAACAGGACTTTACAACTTCTTATGCATGCTTTCTCAACCCTATGTAACCTTTTTCAATATATTGTTTTTCCGTTTACTTTCGCCTTCTTGTTCATTCATAAATCTTGCTTCAAACCTTAACGAATGTTACGTCGAGTCGACCGTTAAAATATAAATTAGTAAGTGGACTCCTTCATCCACTACACTATACTTATATATGTAAATATACTGTTTAATAATTTAAAAAAAATATCTACTTAAAAACGAATAAACACTATTTTTAAATAAAAAATAGACACTATTTTTAAAATAACGTTCAAACAAATAAATTAAACATATGTCAGTTAATTCTATTTTCGCAATATTTCGTAAAAAATTTATATATTTATCTTGAACAAAGAAAGCGCATACTTTTCCCTAAAATGGAACGTTTTTTCGGACACCTCTCATCAGAATAATCGTTGACGTCCTATAAAATTTTAACGAGAACCGCAGAATGATAGACAAATTGAGAAGGAACGAGGACCTACGCTTAAAATACAATTTAATATTAGAATAGGAGAAAAATAAAAAGAATGGCGTCCATAAAATGCTTCCTAATTTGCATAGATGTTTACAATTAATCTCAGAATGTTTCTCAGTTGATAGTTAATGACAAGTGGAAATGCATTAAGACTGAGGAGAGAGCATGACAACGCCTGCATTAATCTGTTTAGCTTCGGCTGGACAGCCATTCATACAACGTTATCGGACTTACCTGAGTGAAATGATCAGGACATTGTGTAAACACTTCTAAAGTTTTAAAAGCGGAAGTGCTTATGCAGCAACACCTGATGAAAGGTGGTTTACAAGAAGCATCGACTCTAGGTCAACTAGACATTGTAATAGGCATACTTTAAATAACATGGAGCCTTATGACTGACTATCAATAGCAGATCATACCTGGCTAAACTCTACATCCGTTTATTTTGGGAGAAATACCAAAAGAAAAGGTGTAAGGAGCTACAAGGTATAAGTTGATGTTGAGGCTCATTATCACCTACGTTCCGAAAGGACTTCTTCTTCTTCTTCTTCTCCATGTGCCGTTTCTCTTCAGGACGTAGGCGATCATGGACTTTCACTTGGCTCTGTCTCTTGTCGCTGTCAATAATTTTTCTCTTGCTATCTCTTGGTAGCCCACTTCCTCACACATTTGATCAGACCTAACAAGTACGTCTTGCGCGGCTTTCCCTGTCACTTCTTCCATTTATCCAACCTGTGAGTATCAAGTTCTCTAGGCCTTCCTTCCTCATTACGTGTCCAGGAACCTCATTTGTCTCTTCCTTATATTTATCAGTTTTCTTCTCGTTTGCGTCTTTTCCAACGCCTGATTTTTGCACACGTGGTGTCATCAGCATCCATTTGATGCCTCAAGCCTCTCCTTCATCTTTGATAAGATCGTCGAGAATTTACTTCTATACAGATATTACATTGCATTCCATCACTCTTTTCTTTGTTTCTAATGATATTTCCCTGACTTTCAGTATTCTGGTTGGCAGACAAAAAAGAAGATTACCATTTACTTTTTACAGGAACCTCATTTACATGATTTATTTTACCTACTGTTCTGTGGCGCCTCAGGACGTAAGCGATAATAGACTCCCACATACCCCTATCACTTTTCGCTCTCAACAATTTTCCTCTTGGCATCTCTCCCAGACACCACTCCGCCATCCACCTGCTCATCGAGTATATATCTCACTACTTTTCCGTCTTTCTTCTCTTCATCCGTCCTGTGAGAATAGGATTCTCCAAACCATCCTTCCTCATTACGTGTTCCGAGAAATCTCAGATCTCTCTTCCTGAAGACGGATATAAGATTCTTTTTCGTTTGCATCCTCTCCAAAATCTTGTCATTGCTCAGATGGTCTGTCCATGTTATCCACAGTATCCTTCTGTAGAACCACATACTCTGTTGAACAAAATGAAAATGAAACGTCAGTCGTTATCATATGTTGTCCTGAACGTAGTATTTTTTATTGTCTTCTCTCCTGACAAGCGTCTTCTTATTCTCGTTCATTTCAAGTAACACGCTGTGTCTTAGAGGCATTATCGCCATGCTTAAAATGAAATTATAAATTCTTTCTCAATACTTGTCCCAGAAACCTCAGCTGTCTCTTCCTGGTACGAAGTATAATCTACTTTTTCATCTGCATACTCTCCAAAAATTTAATTAACTTCAAAAGTAATATTTACGACAAAATTTGCACATGAAACAGAACGTCCAAATCCATCAGCCTTTAGAAGATGCTTTATAACATGGCAAGAGAGTTACGCATACTGTGTTTTCTGTTTCTTAAATCCAGAACGTTCGATGTTTCAATTATTTTATTTTACATTTTTCTTACATTTTCTTATTTTTATTTCTCTAACATATGAATCAATAATTGTTTAATTTTGTCGGAATCTTTTGTTATCGAAATATTTTGTTTTCTAATTTGTTTACTTTCGGTGATCTCTTTGCACATTGCGTTGTTGTTCGTCTTACTTTGTTTTTTTTTTCTTTGTTTCTTTCTACAAATTTCTGCTTTGATTATTTCAATTGTCAGTTCAATGCATCTGAATCAATCGAACAATACAGTATTAAAGAAAAATATTTTTATTATACGTTGTCATTCATACTTCATTTTAGTCTATATCTATCTATCTATCTATATATATATATATATATATATATATATATATGTGTGTGTGTGTGTGTGTATGTGTGTGCTTATATATATATATATGTATGTGTGTGTGTGTGTATGTGTGTGTTCATATATATATATATATATATGTGTGTGTGTGTATGTGTGTGTTTATATATATATATATATGTGTGTGTGTGTGTATGTGTGTGTTTATATATATATATATATATATATATATATATATATATGAGACAAGTTCATTTATATATATTTCTAAGTATGTCAGTTTATTTGTCTGCGTGTGTTTATATATATATATATATATATATATATATATATATATATATAAATATATATATATGAGACCAGTTCATTTATATATATTTCTAAGTATGTCAGTTTATTTTAGTTAATTAATCTATGTTAGTTTAATTTTTTCTCTCTCTCTCAATATATATATATATATATATATCACTGTCTATCTATTTAACAACTGTTTCTATCTATCTATCTATCTATCGGTTTATTTATTTGCGTTCAAATATCTGTCTAATTATATCTGATTTTTAAAGCATTTCATCTATGCTAGTTTCAATCTCTATTTTTGTCTTTCTTTATTTAGCAATCTATCTGAATGCATCTATCTATCTATCTATCTATCTATGCCCAATTTATTTATTTAAGTTTTGCTTTCTTCTATTTTTCTATTCATGCCAGATTATTTAAATGATTTCATCTATGTCAGTTTCAGTCTCTCTCTCTCTCTCTCTCTCTCTCTCTCTCTTCATATATATATATATATATATATATATATATATATATATATATATTCCATTTGTAAACAAGTTATTATGCGACCTAGGTTTCTACCATGAGTGGTGTCTTCAGGAAATTTGCAATTGTGGGGGATTTGCAATTGTGGGGGATTTTTCTATTTTTATAGAATGTTCTTATTCTAAGTTTTTAGCTGATTGGTTGAGAAATATAAAAATGTAATCTAAATTCTACTGCCGTTTTGATCCAATTTTTCTAGAATGTTTTATTGTGATTTCCTGTTGCTTATTTTAATAGAAAAAAAATATATATCCCATACAATAACTGATTTTACCGTTTACCGTTTTCATATTCAAATTTAAAAAAATAAGAGGAAAAGGAAAACGGTAAAATCAGTTATTGGAAATTGTCTGAAAATACCACTCATGGTAGAAGCCTAGGTCACGTGATAGCTCGTTTACAAATGGAAAATATTCAAAAGTTCTACAATATAATTGTTTTGAACACTTTTTAATACAAATGTACACTGGTTTAATCTTATTGTGACCAGAAACTAAGTAATTAAGCGATTAATATATATACAGAGAGAGTCATCCGCAGATCCGCAGACATTTGTTTGGTTGTATCACAGCTCATCAGTACGGTTAGACTCTAATTGATTTTAACCAAGTATTGAAACCCGACCGAATTGGCGTCAGTCAGAGATTCTAACTATGAGATATGGGCGCTCGGTAGAAGGAGGCAGACTTTTAGCATATGATGTATCATACGCCAGTGGTCAGGATGCTCCAATTCATTACTGAATGAGCGGTATGTCTGAGCCAATCTATCTATCTATCTATCTATCTATCTATCTATCTATCTATCTATCTATCTAGTTAGTTAGTTAGTTAGTTAGTTACTATCTTTTCCTCTACATTCATCTGTGATAAATTTTGTCCACCATTGATTACAGCAATTTTGACTTGAATAATAACGTCTTTTCTTTTTTTCCCTGGTTAATCATGAAACGGTTAATAATATTCACAAGGCATTTAATAAAGATGGCCATTCTTTAAAATAATCAAGAATCCTGTCTGAGTGAACGAAAAAGTGCTAAAAGTTAAGTCACCAGAAACCATCCTCACATATATCGCAAATAAGTGTTACCATATGCGGTATGAAAAACTCTGAAAGAGCTAGGCTATCAAAGAAGAATTGCAAGAAAGAAGCCCTTAATTTCAGAGGTTAACAAGTATTGGCATATGGAATGGGTCAGAGATTTTGAGAGCAATGGTTATGAATTTTGCCAGTTTGTAATTTGGTCAGATAGAAATTACTTCTGCCAATATTCGAATTCTAGACATGTTTATGATTGGTGAATATGTTGTGGATTCCGGGCGAGGAACCGCACAAAATAATGAACAACAAAACAGATATGGAAATAGAAAAGTAGGTTATATTGAAGGGAAAATACAAACTTGAACGCAGGTTCGTAAATCCAGGAATGCTACTAATAAGATAGTAGTATATACAAGTCTTGAAATGAAGTCGTTGGAAATAGTATATCCATGTATATTATTCCAGCTGAGTGGAACTCAGAGCTAGTCTGACTTCTGATGCGGTAGTCTCTGGGTAAGTTCGGTATCTCTCGATAACTTACGCGTCAGTTTTTGGTACTCTCCGATAACTAACACGGATCTCTACGATTTACTCTCTACCTCAATTCTACAACAACAAATGCTGTTCTCTCTATGGCAGGAGTATATGTATACTCAGTCGAGTCCATTATCATATACAAAGGGTAAATCCCACAACACCCCCACGCAAGCTACTTTTGAGGGAGGAGTTAGTATTTTTTCCGTTTGTTTTTATGATTCTCATCGGTTTCAAAAATTTCTTCCGTCGCGACATCGTTTTCTGCGGGTGACGAGCTTGGCTTCTCAATTATTTTCGGTATTTGGTTTGCGTGTCTCTTATGGGTAGATTTTTCTCCCTATATTGTGCATATCGCATTTCCTAGTCCGTTTATTGTTGTTTCTAGCTCCAAATGTGCCATATAATTTTTTAACAATCTAAAGGAAACTTCTTCGCCTGGTTTGAATGCTTTTTTCGTAATTATGCGTGTTATAAATACTGGTTGTACATTCTTCTTTTGTTCTCATCCTCGGAGCCAATTTATTGCGGATTCCGTATGAGGAACCGCACAAAATAATGAACAACAAAACAGATATGGAAATAGAAAGTAGGTTATATTAAACGTAATATACAAACTTGAACGGAGGTTAGTAAATCCAGGAATGCTATTAGTAAGATAGAAATATATATAAGTCTTTAAGTGAAGTTGTTGGAAATAGTATATCCGTGTAAATTATTCTAGCTTATTCTAGCTGAGTGGAGCTCATATCTAGTCTGACTTCTGTGCGCTAGTTTCTAGGTAACTTCGGGATCTCTCAGTAACTTATATATCAGTTCAGTTACTCTACGACAACTAGCACGGATCTATACGATTTACTCTCTACCTCAACTCTATGGCAGGAACTGTTGTTCTGTCTATGACAGGAGTATGCGTATACTCAGTCGAGTTCATTATCATATACAAAGGGAATATCCTACAACACTATCTAACTCAGTTTTAATGGATTCATGCTTGTATAAATGTATGTATCATCATGTATATTTATCGGTTTACTTCTATCTATCTATCTATCTATCTATCTATCTATCTATCTATCTATCTATCTACTAGCAATATAGCCCGGCGGTGCTCGGGTGTAATGAAAGCTTTAAAACTAATCCATGGTCCTGGAGCTCAGACGCTCTGGACATTGGCACGAAAGACTAAAAAGCAATAATTGTTTCCAATTAAATCGAAACCGTAGACTGAAAGAAAAATGAATGGATGTAAGTCAAATTTTGATTTCCTGGTATCGATATCAAATAAGTTTTTTTCGTCGTAAACTGAATTTTGAAGGCTAAATAAGTCCTCTGAGTAAATGGTATCATGGCTGAGAATAAGAACTACAATTATACCTACTTAGAGCCAAACCCGAAGCAAAAACTAAAATAAAAGGGCGGAAAAAAATACAGACATGCAGGCAGATAAACAGACACACACAAAAACATCTTGCCTTTTATATATATATATATATATATATATATATATATATATATATATATATATTATCGATGTACTGCACTATTGTAAGAACTGCAACCTTGAAACTTCTGAATATCGTTTCTTATGTCTTTGTCTATGAGTGTATTAAATATGATTAAAATTAGACCACTCCTTCTGTAACCTGATTTTTTCGATTATCGATTTTCGATATTTATCGGGGATACCTCGACACAAAACCTATCTAAGAACACTCGCAGACGCTTATAGTACAACTGTGTAAATTTTCAAGAAAATCGGTTCAGCTGTTTCGGAGTCTACAGGTAACGGATACAGACACACAGGCACACACAAACACACACAGACAAATTTCCATTTATAAACAAGTTTAGATCTATCTGTGGGGGCGTGTATGTGTGTTAAGATTATTTTTCTATCGTTTTCCCTTCCATTTCACGGAAGCAAATCAAAACTGTGTATAAGAGAATGTGAGAAAAATATGCTATTAAGGAGAGAAAACTGTAAAAGAAACACGAATTAAGATGAGAGATAACGATTGACTTTGCATTTAGATTTGTGAAGATCAAAGTTGACCGAGAGTACCTCATGTGCGAAGTGCAATAGAAGAAAATATTAGTATAGAACTTACGGTTACATCTAATCACTTACAGTGCGTCTAGGTATTTATTTTTAATTAAATTGATCTAATGTATTAATCCGAAAAGACTTATTCCTTAATTATTATTTACAGTTGACATCCATATTTGTGGAGACGGTTGTTTTTTTATTAAACATCAATTAAATAACATCCGTGATACACGTTTCAACGATCATTTCTTGAAAGAAACATAACTGTCTAGGCAGAAGATTTTTCCGTAGTCGTTTGCATTTGTTTGCTGCGGTAGTTTAGTTGCCGGCCTAGGCAATAGCAGCAAATATATCTTGCTATTTAACCCATAGCTGGAGGGAGAAGCGACAGGTTCATACTTCCCGACTGTGGAATTCCCTTCCACACGATTGCTTCTCCGACGGCTACAATCTCCAGGAGTTTAAATGTAAGGTCAATAGACACCTCCTAACACACTAACCTGCTCCTATTCTATCAAACACTCTTCCCCTCTGCCCAACCCTCATCCTCGCTATCCTTACTCATCTGTCACCTTCCTCCTGACATTCCCTATGTCTAACCACTCCTTCTCTTTACCATGCGCAATAGTGGCAGAGGAATGCTAAAAAAAACAAAAACAAAATAAAAACAACCTTTTCAAAGGTTATTTGCACGCAAATGAATGCGACGAATTCAACTGGAATGAAGCTGCTATCTATTAACACTCTTAGAAATCGCTCCTACCTCACCCATTAACAAGGATCAGGCTAGCCTCTCTGAAAGTAAAACACTGCGCCTCCTCGGGTTAACTCACACAACAGACCTCAACTGCTGCTTTATGTGGTCGGGTGCCCCTACTATCCACCTAGGGGTCCTTTGATAAAATCCAACGGATAATTTGTAATGTGATCGATCCCGATTTGGCAGCTCAGATACGATCACATTTTCACCGGCGTGATGTATCTTCCCAGTGTCTCTTCTATAAATACTTTCACGATTTCTGCAACTAAGTCCCACCCTTTTACTGTGAAAGCAATAAAATGTAAACGCAAAATCTATTCCAGTAGCTTCTTTTCTCACATTTCCCGTATGTAGAATTCCCTTCTATTTATTTTCTTCCCCGACAGCTACAATCTCCAAGAATTTAAACGTAGTCAATAGACATCTTACGTCCTTTCTATCATGCTCTTTTCTCCGTCTTTTCTACTGTCATCAGTATTCTCATCCTTCTCTTACCCACTTCCTGACACACCTTATAACACGTCACTCTTTCTCATGACTCCTATGTAACCCCCTGCACACCAGTGGCAGCAAACTGCCTTGCTTAGGGTGATATATAAATAAAAAAATTCGAACTCTGCTTTCCGATTTCTTTTTCCGAGCTGATATACACTGTACAACAAGGGCAAATCCATAAAACAATATATATATATATATATATATATATTGTTGTTTATAGGTCTGATAATTAAAAGTAATGTGCTCCACAAATAGAAATTTACTGGATGTACGTTGTGGAGAAATAAATATCGGCTTGGAAGGAGAAATCATAGAGCCGAGTTCGAAATCCACTCCATTGCGCTGCATTCACTTACGTGCAAATACCCTTGGGAAGCGTATTAATCCGTCGCTTCTCCCTCTAGCTATAGGTTAAATAGCAGGACTAATTAAGTTCTATATCCTTGGTTCGCAACCAGTCTACCGCAGAATGTAATGGCAATCTACTCCAGGAAAATCTTCTGCCAATCAATTATAACTTTTTCGAGACATGATAACCCAAGTGTGTATCACGTATGGCACTGACTGATACTATTTTTAAAAAAATGCAGCGTCTACTAAATATGGGTATCCAGTAAAAAATCGCGTTTAAATTATAAAAATCGTCGGGTTCAAAAGAAATTAAAAAATTAAATTAAATTTTTAGAAATTGCTTTGTCTACGTTAAGATATGAAACTGATCAGATATAAATGTTTCGAGAATCTTCGAAGAGATTCGGGCTCATCGGTCACTATCCGGTGATCCTTTTCATAGCCGAGTGGGCTAGAGCACGTCATATCTAACGCCGGTTTGGCCTGCTTTAGTGATGTAGGTCAAAGGGCAAATCTTTCAATAACATTTGTCATCCAGGCCGGTAGATAAAAATAAATAAAACTACCGTTCAATAAATAAGAGAAGAATATTCTCAAATGGCGTTATTCTCTACTATCAGCATTTTCGGCTCCTCTCTTTGCTGATCGCCATATCTGCCTTGTAGTTCCTAATTGCAGACTCGGAAAGAAAATACACGACTTCCTACAGAAGCTAGCTGGAAAGTATGACAAAAATGGCTACAAATACACTGCAAGAAAACCGAATTCATGGTCATCAGCAAAAAGAGCAACCCAAAATGCCAAATACAGGTCGGGGATAGTAAAATCAAGCAGGTACAAAAATTTAAAACATGGAAAGTGTTTTAACAGAAGACGGAAAGTGCGAATTCTTATGGACAAGGACACGTTCCAGATGATGTGTAAAGTATTAAGACACAGGACACTTTCACTAGAAACAAAGAAGAGAGTACTAGATTGCTATGTGAAGTCAGTTCTTCAATATGGCAGTGAACGTTGGACAATATCATAACAGTTAAAGGAAAAACATGAAGCAGCGGAAATGTGGTTTTAGAGAAGAATGCTGCGGATGTCATGGACCGAACATGTGAGCAATAATAAATTGTTGGAAAGAATGGAAACTAAAAGGAAATTAATACTGAGCATCAGCAAGAGAAAACTAAAGTTCCTGGGACAAGCAATGAGGAAGGAGGGCTTGGAGTACCTGATATTAGCAGTCTAGATAGAGGGAAAAAGCGACAGAGGAAAGCAGCGGATAACATATTTGAAGAGCCTGTGCAGGTGGAATATAGAACAGTGTTTGCGGGATGTTACAGGAGAAAGCGTGGTAAGAGCCACCAGGGATAGGGAGATGTGGAAGGCCAGGATCACATACGTCCTGAAAGGACAAGGCACATAGAAGAAGAAGAAGAAGAAGAAGAAGAAGAAGAAGAAGAAGTTTATGCTTAGCCCTTTCTTCTCGCTTTCTTTCGTTACTTATGTAAGAAGTTTTGTAATTTCCTTCCCGTGTCAGGTATCAATATTGAGTCACCTGCATATCTTACATTGTTAAGATTATGGCTGACTGCTTGCCTTGAATGCCTTTTTACTCAATATGTGTGTTTTTGATTAATTGCCTAAACAGCATTGCACGCTTTTTAACTGACTTATTCAGGAGTATATTTTACACCAAAAGAAATAATCATGTTTAAAAGCGAATAAAATATTTCAATGAGAAAATTAAATTTGTTTTCTTTTCAGGTAAAAATAACAAAAAAATCTTATTTACACACAAAATAAATCAAGTAAATGAAGAATCTGCCAGAATTACTTTCACTTCATCTGAATTACTTTTCCCTTCCGCCATTGAACTAAGAATTGTCGTCTGCTGTTTTAACGTTAAGAAAAAGAAAATTAAAATCACTATATTTATTTGCAAAATAGCGTTAAAGTTTTCATCCTCCATTAGTTATTTCATAAAACCACGACATTTTAAGTTTTCCTTTAAAGCAATCTAAATTTTGATTTATGGCATTTAGTTCAAATGCATTCCTTTTGTTTGTTAGCCAGCCATGAGAGCGTGTCTCATGAACGGAGACCGTTTGTCTGTATTGACTGTGTCTGGAAAATAAGTCATTTTGAATAAAATAAATACGTAGCACTATGTATAGTTTTAGATACAATGCAAAAACATTAACTAGAAAGCTAATTAAATGAGATAGTTCCGCTAGAAACGGATTAAAATAGGAACTGGAAAGTAGCTTCCAAAGTAATTTTGCAATTCTGCATATTATTCGGTGAAATATTTAAAAACAATGCTTCATCATAACTTTTTAACCGAAGTCGTCTATGATGTTTTGAATTTAATAAGATTCATTATTTAATGAACTATATGCAAAAGTAAATCATGCAACATTTTTTTTACAATATTTTGCTTGATGCATTTACCTGTCTTCTTATTTCCATAAGGTTTTAAGATCTATTTCCATTACAAAGAAAATGAGCGATATAAAAAATCCTGACCGTACATCTCGACTTCATTTATGTTCTCGTCGACGCGACATGTCTCTCCTCTGTCTTTTGGAAAATTATTTTCATGCCAATTGTTCTGATAAACCTTCCTTCTCTAGTACATAAATTTAATTATGTTACTAGATTGGTGTCTAGGTCTCACCGTTTATGCAACCGCAAGTTCTATTCCAATAGGTTTCTCTTTCGCCTGTCACTTCCTATTTTTTTATTCCCTGTCACCTAAGTCTCTCATTTAAATACCATACGTGATACCCGATTAGACGATCATGTCTCTTTTGATCCATGACTGAGTAGGTACAAGATATTTTCGTATTAAGTTGTCATTTCTTTTTGCGGTAAACTGGTTGCCAATCTAAGTTTTCCTGCTATTTAACCTATAGCTTGAGAGACAAGAAATGGAGGCTGAATGGTAGAAATATAACTGAATCCGAGGGGATGCGGAATAAATACACATATAAGACATTGTTTGCCTTTTGTAAGAATTTGTTGGGACGCCCGCGCCTATTCGGCTATAATGAACTATTTCATTACTATGTAAAGTAATGGTAGCATCTACGTAGGAGAGTGTGCCGAGCAGCCGATCGACAAGTCAGTCGTAGAAATCCGGTGACGACCCGGAAGTACCCATTGCTCATACTACGTCTTACGACGGTTGAGACGATTAACCTTTATTCTTGTATTGGATACTAATAACATTTGTAAATACTATTTTCACGGAATACAACAATTAACCTATTCCTGTTGTTGAGTTATTTATTCTTACTCACGACACAACAGTGGCGACGAAGATTGTCGACACAACAGAATTAAACGTAAGTTAGACAAAATAAAAGATACCAGAGTGAGGAAGCGATAATACTCTTATGCATTTAACGTATGCTTCTGTGAAATAGATAATTATGTCAATTTCTATCACTTCATTTGTACCCTTTTAGTTCTTTAAATAAAGAGCTGCATTCATAATAGTCGATGCAGTATTTTGTGACAGATCTCTGAAAGAATCCTCTCTGAAATGAATCAGCATGCCTGGTGCTAACCTCCAGGAAAGTAACTTTGTTGCGGTTTCTTGGGCTAATGTTCTCAAATGACATGAAGACTGTATTGGATCCATTGCTAGGCCAGCTGCTAAGAATGTTGACTCACGGTATTGTGCTTGAGCCCTTTTGTACCCTGAAACTAAATTTCATACCTGCATGTCTACCATAAGAACTTGCTTAGAATATTGCTGCCACATATGGTCCACTACTATTGATACGCACTACCAGCCATAATTATTAGGTAACCCCAGTGTTTTATAAAATGATTTCATACTATTTTTTAGTAGTTATTGCCAAGTGAATAATTGTAAATGAGGATAGAATGGTTCTATTATTAATGTGCATCAAATAAATTTATAAATGTTTAATAATTTTCTATATTGCAGTTTTATTAATGAAAAATGAAGAAAATTTAGGGCGATTCGGACGAGTTCATTTTTGTTTCCTTGCCTTGTAAAATTTTGAGAAGTAATAATAACAAAAGAATTTTCATTTAGAATTATCCACTTGGCAATAAATACTAGAAGTTGTATGAAATACATCATATCGTTAAAAAAATATCTGGGGTGGCCTAATAATTATGACCGTAGTGTATATATGGAGTTCTATGGTAAACTCAAAAAATGAACCAGCAATAATGTTGGTTCGATCTTGTGTCTTGGCTTCTTACTTTTCCACCGCCGTAAGATTATTTCCCTGTGCCTTTTCTATACTTTAATTGTTCGGATTAGATCTTTCTTTGATTTTATAAAATTAAGCCTAGTACTAGACTGGCAAAATGTCTCCTCGATTTATAGCTGCGCTGGTTAGATGAAACCGTACATTCTGTGCAAAAAATTGCTTTTACGGAACTTTTCGCATGAGGAACTCTCGTCCGACTGCTTGCTTCCCAGACAACTTTAATCTGTAAAAAATCAAATACAATGTCAATCTCATCTACTATGATCCTGATTCTCTTCTTTTAAACTTGCACATTAACAATGTTCTCGCTTTTAAATTCTACACCCAGAAACCTCTTCAATCTCAATAGTTTTATTGTCTTGATTAGGGTGAACCTGATCAAAAATTGCTATTAAGATATAAGGCTAAGAAAGAATTTCAACACGCATTTTATTGTCTTGGATTTTACAAGGAACTTATTCAAACGTTAAATTTCTAATTATAGTCCATTCTGAAATTTACTCATGGGAACTGAGTACTTTTTCTTTTGATTGCGGTATTTCTTGAGAAATATTCTTCAAATAACTGGAAGTGATCCTCATATCAAAATCTTATTAAGAACAGTGCACCATTAAAGTCTCTTGAAAGAAACTCCGTCTTAGATTCGTCTGAAAAAAACATGTTGACTGCATTTGCTGTTAATCGTTTGGATGAATTTACAAAAGAACAATAAATAACTTGATACACCGAACAGTCTGATATTATTTCTTGAAGGTTTCTGACGGAAAAAAATAACACTTTCAATTATCCAAGTGCAACCTCTATACATTCATCTTAGAACATTTTCGGTGTATGGTTATCGACTCGGAATGACGACTCGGAGAACCGAGTTCGAATTCCAGCTGAATTCATTGCATGCACTTACGCACAAATATCCTTGGGAAAAGAATTAATCCATCTCTTCCCTCCACTTATGGGTGAAATAACAAAAGAATTGGGCTTATAGCATTGGCATGCAACCAGTCTACAGATGAAAGCAAAGGATAACTGCGTGATAACCGTCTGCCTAGTCAGTCATGTCTCTTTCGAGACATGATCACGAAAGCGTGTATCGTGTACGGCACCTGACTAAAAAACAATGTTTCTTATGTTACTGGAATTCAGACTTTCAGGTTGATAATTATTTCAGCCAAATAGTGCAACTCTTTTCTCGTTTTGACAATAATTTTGATCAACAAGTTACTTTACTTAAACCGTTCTTCTCCTCCACTCCTAGCTCTTGTCGCAAATCACATCTCTGTCCACTTGGCAATTCAAGACTGACGATATTTCTTTTGAGTTCTCGATGAGACAGGAACCTCCTGTAAAGAAGATTTCTTTCTGTTACTGATTGAGATTAATGATGTGAATATATTCTAGATGCAACATCGATTGATATTTTAACACTCCTAAATATGTCAGTGATTTTATCGTAGGCTAAAACCGACATTGTCGCTTTTGTACCTACCAGTACAATCAGTCTAGGCCGCAGGTATAACTTTTTATAGGCAATACCAGTGTAATATAAGGTTGTCCCAAAAGTTCGTAAACACTTGCAAAAAATTGAAATGTTACTCGCCAAGTAATCTAAGCTTACCAGAAAACACTTGCAAAAAATTGAAATTTTATTCCCAAAAACAACAAAAATTAGTACTCAAAATAAAGACCATAATTTTCGATGTGCCAGCTTTCGGATCTGGTCAAAGTATCATTCAGCCGCCTTCAAATCAAAGAATTCTTGACACGCTTCTTCGACTTCATTAAACGAATCGAATCGCCGACCCTTCAGAAAGTCTTGCATTGAGCGTAATCTGATGGAGTACAGTCAGGACTGTAGGTTGGATGTGGCAGAACCTCAATGCCGTCCAGCTCTTCAAACTTGTCTTCCTGGTGGTGTGTGATTTGGTATTGTTCTGCTGCATCAAAGCACGCTTTCGGTTGATCACAGTCGGGTAATTTTGCTTCAAATTTTCGTAGACTCACTCAAGTTGCTGACAGCAAAGTTCGACACTGATGGCACGACCATTCGGAACCAACTCAAAATGCACGATTCCTTCAAAGTTTCACCAAACGCACAACATGACCTTCTTGCCAAATCGATCTTGTTTTGGAACCGACGGTGTCTCTTGCTCTTTCTGAACCCATCGCTTGTCTCGATTGTGCTGGAACAGACAGACCCATTTTGCAAGTGTTTACGAACTTTTGGGACAACCTAATCTTTCAGATCACAACAGATCACAACGACTGTTTATGGCTTCCTGTCATAATTGTAAACTTATTGTCATAGAGATTTTCATTGCTGACGAAATGATATACCGTATAGCCACTAGCAAATTCGATACTTGCTGCGAGGTAGACTGTTCTCGTTATAGAATAGTGTAGTAAATAAGAATAAATTATCATTTGCTCCAGTTTTAATGCAGTCTGAGGTGGTAACGTCTGCGGATAAAGCGCAATGCTTTGTTTGTAAATCTTTTCTCATCTGGAGAATCTTTGGCTGGGTTTCCATTTAAAACTCTGCCTCTTTTGCGTCACATCCATACAGCGCCGTCTATAGTTTTTATCATATAAAATGGATCCCACAAACATGTTATCCCTATAATAGTCCTTATAAAATATATTCCTGAACTGGTTATTGTTCTCTTTATGTTCTACTACCTTGCTTCTTATTTTCTTTCGTACTTGTCTGAAGTTCTGCAGTTCTAATCTCTAGAAATTCGGGGGAACTATCTGATCCTACCGACAGATTTGCCTTCTACCGCATTTTAGCAACGTATCTAGGCTAACCTATCACGCAGTTCTCAATTTTTCCCTACTCATTTGAAAAGGAGTTAAGATTTCTTTATAATCATATCGCCCCAAGCACGGCATTTACTGCCACTGCTTTGCAGGGGGTTACATAGGAGGAAAGTTATAAGAGTAACAGGTTATGGGGGTGTAAGAAAGTGTGTAAGAGAAGGATGAGAATACTGATGAGAGTGGAGTGGACAGAGAAGGGAACATGAGAGAGAGGATGCAGGTTAGTGAGATACGAAATGACTATTGACTTTACATTTAATGTCTTGGAGAGAGAATGTAGCTGTCGGGAAAGCAAGTAAATGGAAGGGAATTCCACAGTCGGCAAGTGCGAGAAAAGAAGCTGTTGGAGTAGAATTTGCGTTTATTTGTTTCACAGTAAAAGAGTGGGAAATAGTTGCTAATCTTGTGGGTCGAGTAAATTTATATATAAGAGGCACCAGTGAGTTTAGTTCATCGGAGCAGAAGCCGTGAAATTATTTGTAGAACAGACACAAGGAAGCCACAATGCGCCGTTGAGAAAGTGACTGTATCTGAGCTGCAAAGTCGGGATCTATCACATTACAGATTCTCCGCTGGATCTTGTCAATGACCTCTAGGTGGATAGCAGGGGCACCCGACCAGATATGGCAGCAGTATTCAATGCACAAGCGGTTAGTAGATTTATATATGTGCAGGATTGTTTCAGGCGGAAAGAACTTCCTCGCCTTACACAGAGAACCGACTTTCTTAGCATCGAATTTAGCTTTTGATTCTATATAGTCATTTATCCCTAGTTTTGTGTTTAAGATTGGGTTTCCTGTTACTTCTAAAAGCCTTGAACCTGGGTATGACAATAAATTATATCCGGCAGCAAGGCCTCTGCTTAGTAGGTTGTGAGGAGCACAGAACCACCTCTTAATTGCTGTTGTTGTCAGGTTTACCCTGACCTGGGGTGGTAGCACCTGTTAGGGTCCTAGCTATTGACAAAAGTTTAATCCTCAATACGTAAAAATACACTTTTTAGAAATATATATATATATATTTTGGAAGGAAAAATATTACGAATAATACATTTTTAAAGAAAAAAAATATATTACCAGAAATACATTTTTTAATTCAAAACCGGAAGACAGTTTCAGTTTTCCAAAATAAAAAAATAAATAGATTTCATCAAGATCTGCTTAAATCAACCTTCTCACTATAACTGGACATTAAAAAAGATCTTAAAACCCTACATTATTGGTATTAAATAACCCACAGAGGTGTTGATATGCCGTTAAACAAGACTTAAACTCAAACTCAACTCTAAAAGCCTACTTCAACTCTATATACCTAACATCTCCGCCTGTACTCAGAATTGTTATTCAATATTTTTTCTCTTACCCTATTCCCAACAGAAATAGATAGGATCGCCTGTTACCCAGTTCGCACATCTTCTCCTATTTTGAAAAGAAAGAGTATATGTTTATTTTCTGTTATGTCTAGATTCCGGTTCCTTCCAACAACTCATTTTTTTTAATCACAGTAGCGATTCCCCGGCGTCTTAATACACAATGTGTAATCACATCGACGTAAACATCACATCAGTTTGATTAAATTTTAAAGCGTTAAACGCTTCACAAGAAAATGTTATTACTGAGATAAACACTGAATCGCTACAACCGATATCATGCTTGAAGGTAATCTTCTGGCCATGTGTAAAGATGATGCTCGTATATGAAACAGAGTTTTGGTATTCTCCTCAATTTTTTCGTTTACAATCAAATAAGCTGTATCCATTATATCGATCAATTTTAGCCACAAATATGTTCATACTATAAAATTATATTTTCATGCCCGCTCGCATACATAAGCACACAAAAAAGTACATACGAAGACACACACACACACACACACACATATATATATATATATATATATATATATATATACATATATATAATATTTACGATGAATTTTTCGTAAATAATCAGGCCAGTAGATATAAATATATAATACTGTTTAGTTAAAAACAGAATATCTACTCAAATACGCGTATCGAAAAAAATAATGTTCAAACAAATCATTTCATATATATATATATATATATATATATTATTACTTGAGAACATGTGCAAACTACAAACTAATATAAAATTTTACATTTCGTTTCGACATTGAAAAAAAAATGTCTCCTCAGGTAGTTAATGATAGTAATAAAAATTTGATTTATTTTAATTAAAGAAAAATTAATTTAAAAAATATTAATATTTTTTCAATAAAACGTTTATTAGCATCATTCAATAACAATTTCCTGTTATTGACTAGTTTAATGCTACTACTGTGCAGAGCTGTTTGTTTATTCAATCCTTGTGTCGCCCCCAAGTATAATTTTGCGCATTCGTCGCATTTTAGTGAATAGATTACGTTTTTAAAGTTGCAGCTCAGATTTGTTTTTATTTCGAATGTATATGTGCTTTCAAACTTGAAGTGGTTTCCTTCTATTATTATGTTGCAGGCCCCACTTTTTCATGTTGCATTTTGTAATCTCCTGTGTTGTGTGTCGCTCGAATTTTGATGAGGTTAGTATGTCTTTTTGAAATTTAGGGGTTGTCGTTTGCTTTTAATTTTTTTAGTTGACTTTAGGTTTTCCTTCAATTTATCATTTTTGTTGAGTAATTCTATGTGTCCTTTTATCTTTGTAAATAGTTTTGGCTTGCTTTTGTTGTATGTGGCATTGTATGCTTTTTCATGATTTTTGTTTTCTTGGATTCTCTTGAGATTCTAATGGTATTTTTTATGCCAGTTTGGAAATCCTTGTTTATTAGAGGAGTGGAGTATCCTCTTATTTGTATTGTTTTCCATAATTTCTCTAGGCGTATTTTACGGAGGGTTTCGTCAGCTACTATTGTGCAATTTCGTCGTACTAGGGAGTAGGAGATGGATGTTAAAAATTTTTATGTTGGTGACCCTTGAAACTTTTTAGGTTGGTGATTTTTATTGTTGGGTGTATGTGGGTCTATGGTAAATAAAAGCAACAGAAATATTATTATGGACACTTTATATATCATAAAAAAGCAAGTATTCTTAGTAATAATAAAACAATAAATATCTGAAAATTCAGATAAAACTTAGTGGGAAAATAGCCATTTTCATCATGTCATTTTCAGGCATGCATTCTTCGACACCTTCTAAACCGTGAATGAAGAAAATTCTAAGCCCAGGGGTTATTTTAGGTAAAGGAAGGGGTTGGGATGTATTGGTTTTCATTCGGTTGGGTTGAGGGAAAGAGTTAGTAGTAATTCTTCCTTAGTAGTAGTGTAATATAATAATCTGGCCCCACCCGAAGAAGGGATGAAGCGTGGCTGTTTCCGGTCATTGAAAGGAACGGATGTTTGTTTGACCCTATTTCCGACAGATGCGGAAATAACTCTGAGAAATTACGTAGGCGTCGAGTAGGCGTCGCGTGATCAAGGCAAAACCGGAAGAAACGAGTCCCCGGTTTTGGAAGATATATAAAGACTGCGAAAACACAGATAAGTCAGTCTCCAGAAGTCGACAGTAGAAGAGAAGTCGAGTTCCAGTCAGCCTCGACAGGAGTCAGGCTCGACAGGCAGTCTAGGCAGAGAGCCAGACAAGACGAGTCTCCAGAAGTCTGTTCGGCAGTAGAGAAGCAGTTCACAGCTGCCCCCAATAGCATACATGCTATTGGGGGGTACGCATTCGTCATTCGTCCATTCGTCAACGTCGACCCTTAGAAGCATCCGTCAACCCATTAGAAAAGCGCTCCCTCAACTCTCTGTCCACTAGGCGACACGGTCCATAGTCGTTAATAAAAATATTATGATATATTTTTATATACATACGTGTTTGTTATTTATGGATATATAACAGTAGGAGGTATGTGGTCTGACCCTAGGGTTAGCTGGGTAGGTGGTGTGGAGGTAACAGCGAGGTCAACTTTTTAAAAATTTCTGAATTTTTTTTATCGGGACTAAGTATGGGAATAGGATGATTATTTTAATTTATGTTTATAATTATTGTAATTAATATTTGTTTTTATGGCGGCACATACTTATAATCTTCAAGTAAATTTTGGTTTTGAAATTTTAAAATTTTAAAATTTTAATTTTTTCTGTCAAACATAGATTACACCTATCTCTTAAGCTATTAGGGGTCCTAGCCTTGCCTATGAATTCCCATTTTATTTGTGGATCTATGTTACTTTCCTTTAATTACCAGTATTTCCTAGAAACTATTTCAAACTTAGGGTTGGTGAACGAGTGCCTGTGGGTATAAAGCCTTTGCTTCCAAATTCCCGCGGAAATTCCGATATAAACATTCCGTCTCCTCTGATTTTCCGTAGGGTGGATTGTGCCTTGATAAGTCACATTTTCAGACCTACACTTACCCTCAAATAGACAGTCATTTATAAATCTACAGGGACAGAGAGGTCTCATTCTATTTTTCGTATTGGATGCCCTACACTACATTTGCTTATAAGAAAGCTAATAATGTTATACATGCTATTGGTACACGAGTAATTAATTTTGATGGTTTTACTATTGGGTTAACTCATATATATATATATATATATATATATATATATATATATATATATATATTAATCCTGTCACCCCAAGCAAGGCATTCAACTGCCACTATAGCGCAGAGGGTTACACAGGGCGATAGACGAGTTAGGATGTACATAGGGGGAAAGTTGGAGAGAATGGGAGGGTTTGTGTATTAGGAGATGTCTATTGACCTTACATTTAAAATCCCGGAGGTTATAGCTGTCGGGGAAGCAAGAATGCGAAAGGGAATTCCACAGGCGGGAAGTGCGAGAAAAGAAGCTGTTGGAGTAGAAATTGTGGTTACACACACACACACACACACACACACACACACACACATATATATATATATATATATATATATAATCATCCGCAAACAGACCTGTTTTGCTGTATCACGGCTCATCAGTACGGTTAGACAGCCGATTGATTTTTTACCCAGGATTGAAACCCGATCATTATACGATCCCACTAGCTGAGAGTGTTCTAATTCATTGCTGAATGAACGATGCGTAGATGTCAGAGTAGCTACTGTTTTTCAAAGTCTACCATTCTTCAAGAGTGCTCAATCAGGGTGTGAGAGCGTAAACAGTCATCCGCAGAAAGATCGGTTTCGCTGTATCACAGCTCATCAGTACGGTTAGACAGCCGATTGCTTTTTTTTACCCAGGATTGAAACCCGATCGAATTGGCGTCAGTCGGATGTGTGTGTGTGTGTGTGTATTTTGTGAAATACATTTACTTAATGCTTTGACGAAAATCATCAGTGATGGATTTATCTGAGGATTGTTAGGGTTATATATATATATATATATATATATATATATAAATACACTTATATATATATATATATTTGCATGTATTTCGTGAAATACATATATTTAATGCTTTGACGAACATCATAAGTGATGTTTTTAGCCGAGGATCGTTAAGGTTTTCGGCCCTTTCAACATTGTGCCAATTCTCCAAGGAGAGCCTGTTGATATTGATCGGATATCGTTTTGTGCTCATGCGTCAAGTCTGCCTTTATCATAATCCACTGAAAAATCGCTGGCATTTTATGGTCGAACTAAAAACTTCTGGTTCACCACATCTACGCTCTCTCATAAAAAAAACGAAACAAACGCAGTAATCGTTTCCCTCTCGTAAGAAATAATGCAAAGCAATATTTATCTTTATATATATTTTTTTCTGGGTCAAATTGGAATCAAAATAATGTGTATTAGGGCCAAAAGTAGGAAACGCCTAATAGAAATCACTGAAAATAGTTCTATATGGATATGGAAGTAAAGAAATATTCCGTAGAATGTTTCAGCGAACATGACGGCATGACATGACTGATCGTGAATACCTAATGAGGTTTTCCCGTTTTTCTAAATTTTTCGTAAATTTAATTTCACCATTAGAAATTTGAACAAGTATAACGACACTTGTATATCCTTATAATGAGATATCACATCAGTGAGGTGGGGCTGATGTGCAAGTGAAACCATTGAGAGAAAGGCCCCGAAATGGTGCACATTCTCTCCCAATGATCCCAATTTAGATATAAATTCGAAAGGAACACATGAAAAGAAATTCAATGAAGTCATATGCCGTTGAAAAGCTCGGTGGAAATGTTATTGGCACGAGGAGCATTATATATTCAGCTCGCTTCAGGTGAGCTTCAATTATTATCCAGTAATTTCCTTTTATTTATATATATATATATATATAAAGAGAGAGAGAGAGAGAGAACAGCGGTATATTCCGGAAGGAGTGGTAAAATCCGGAATAAGGTTGGTAAATAATCCAGGAGGATCCTAGTAATATCGCTAAAATATTAAAACTTATCCAATAGAGAGCTCAATGCAAACCTCTGTAAATTGAATTTGGTTTGCATTGAGCTCTCTATTCGATCGGTTTTAATATTTTAACGATATCGGAATTTCAGCGTAAATTTGGAAGCAACGGTTTTATACCAACAGGCACTCCTTCCACAACTTTAGTTTAAGATACCAAACAGCTCTTTCTAGAAAATACTGGGAATTAGAAGAAAGTAACTTAGATCCCCAGATAAAATGGGAAATCATTGGCAAGGCTAGGACCCCTTATAGCTTAAGAGATAGGGATAATCTATTTAAAACCAAAATATACTACCTAACAAACGAAGAGAGATCATAAGGGAGATCATAAGGGAGATCATAAGTATGTGTCACCATAGAAATAAATATAAATTACAATAATTATTCTATTCCCATAATTAGTCCCAGTACAAATTTTAAAAAGTTGGCCAAACAGTTACTTCCCCACCACCTACCACTACTAGCTCAAGGTTCAGGCCACATACTTTCCATTACCAAAGAGGGATTACTAACCCAATGAAAACTAATACATCTCGACCCCACCTTTTAGCTAAGCTAACCTCTGGGCTTAGAATTTTTCCATTATTCGCTGTTTATAAGTGGTCGAAGAATGCATGCCTTAAAATGACATGTTAAAAATGGCTATTTCCTCACTAAATTTTTTCTGAACTTATATATATATATATATATATATATCTGTGTGTGTGTGTGTGTGTGTGTGTGTGTGTGTGTGTGTGGTCCTGGGTATGACAATAAACTACATCCAGCAACAAGTCCTCTGATTGAGAATTTGTGAAGAGCATGAAACCACCTCTCAATTGCTGTTGTTCTCAGGTTCACCCTGACTCGGAGTGGTAGCACCTGTTAGGGTCCCATCTATGGGCAAATAGTTTATCTCCAAACTGGGGTCAAAATACTATGAAAGTACAAAAATAGACTTTTATAGAAATATATACATAAGAATAGACTTTTATAGAAAAATATAAATTTTTGAAGGAAAATATTAGGAAAAATACATTAGTAAAAGAAAAAAAATATTACCATAACATATTTTTGAAGGATAAAAAATTATTTCCAGCAATACATTTTTAGATACAAAACTGGAAGATGTCTTCAATTTTCTAAAATAATAAAAAAAATAATTTTTTTTATCAAAACCTGACTCAATCAACCTAATCTCTATAACTGAACATTAAATAATACCTTAAAACCCTATTTTTGGCATTAAATATCCTACAGAGGTTGATATGCCGTTAAACAAAACTCAAACTCAATATATATATATATATATATATATATATATATATATATATATATATATATATATATCCAGGTGAAGTGAACACATGGTTTTACTATTTTGAGTGCCACGGCATTTATTTTATTATGAACAGTGCTGAATATAATAAATATTATAGAGCTTAATATACTTATATAGTTATGAATTAATTGTACATGAATTAATTGTACATTGTACATTAAAACATAACTATATATATATATATATATATATATATATATATATATATATATATATATATATATATATACGCTAGTGCACGCAATAAGTCGTTGAGTTATTTTAAAAGCCAGTTAACGATACAATATTCATTCAAAAAGACCTTTCCGTTCAAGTAAAAACGGAATTACCCGTTAAAATTACTGGAAAAACAGGAAAACGGCCTTAGCTCCAACCACCATTGACAAATTTTAATAAACGATGGCACTTGATTCGGAAGGGTCCAAGGAATAATATGATTTTAAATTGCTTGGATTATTATATATCGTTTAATGTGTTTCTCGGGAATACACATGCATACATATATTAGTTATTAGTAACATATGCATATATATAAATTTTGCTTTTGGTCATAATTAAATCATACCAGTACTCAGTTGAATTAAAAAGGGCTCAATACATATTTTTTAGTAATCATTTAATCCCAAGCAAGTCAGAATTGGCTCTGGTGCGCAGGGGGTAACATAAAAAAAGAGTGATGAGAAAAAGGAACAAGTAAACAGGGGATTCAGCGAATGAGTAAGAAAAAGAGGAGAATACAGGTGTGAAGAGAGCTGAATGAGAATGGGAGTAGGAAGGAAGAAGAAAATGATACAAGGGTTGTCAAGAAAAGGATGCGAGTCAAGGAGATAAGAGATTGCAATTTACTTTGCATTTAAATCCTTGCAGATTGTAGGGAAGCAAGTATACGGAAGGGAATCACACACACACACACACACACACACACACACACACACACACACACACACACACACATATATATATAGTTTTGTTGATACAGAAACGGATTATAGCTATGAAAGTACGTAGCTTAATACGATTCAGTTGTTCCATACTCGATACACGTTTTGGGTGATCATGACTTGAAAGAGACATGACTGACTAGGTAGAAAATTATCCCGCAGTAGGTTGCCTTTATTTTCTGCGGAAGACTGGTTGCCAGCCAAGGCTATAGAAGCAAATCTGTCCTATTATTTAACCCATAACTGGAGGGAAGAGACGGATTAATAACTTTCCCAACGGTATTTGCGCGCAAGTGAATGCAAGGAATTCAACTGGAATTCGAACTCGGCTCCCCCGATTTGTCGTTCCGAATTGATATCCCCTGCACCACAACGCACATCCCAGAACAATACGATTAGATATTTTTTAAAAACGAAGCAATCTGTTTCACTCCCGCTCGTCAAGTCTCATCGCGAAATAAATATTGGAATAAAATAATTGTGTTGTGTTTCGGTCACACTCTGCGTTCCATTAAAGATCGCTGTAGGCTCTGTTTATTAGTACCCGCAAACCTTATCTCTGTAAACAGCGTGAATGTTCGCTGGGACTTGTTAACATTAGCCTCTAGTACTTCTTTCCCTATCACACTTCTATTTTTATTTTTACCCTTCAATCATTCCTAAATTTAAATATAAATTGCAATAATTATCTTATTCTTCTATTTAGTCACAATAAAGTCTTTTTTATTTGGCCAAGCAGTTACCTTCCTCCCCCACCTACCACTACTAACTGAAAGGGTCAAGTCGCATACCTCCCACAACCATAGAAGAAATTACTACTAAGATTCCGCTAGCTTAACCCTATAAAAGCCAATATTCCTCAACACCTTCCATTACTAGACCAAGGCTCCGGCATTAGAATTTTCCCTCATTCATTGTTTAAATGGGGTTGACAATGCACGTCTTAATCGGACATGTTGAAAATGACTATTTCCTCTCTAAATCTCATCTGAAATTATAAACACACACACACACACACACACACACACACACACACACACACACACACACACACACACATATATATATATATATATATATATTGAAATGATTTGTTTGAACATATTTTCGATCGATACTCGTATTTAAGTAGATATTATATTTATAATCAAACAGTATTATATATCTATTTCTACCAGTCTGATCATTTACGATAAGATTTTGTCACGTAAATGTGTGTCAATCGGCAGGATTCGAATCTGCGACCCCTATCTACACCCCCCCATATATATATATATATATATATATATATATATATATATATATATAAACACGCCTAAAGCATTACATTATATTACCATCTTCCTTTTATTTTAGTCTTAAAGGATCTAACTTACATATATCTAATACCAAAAAATCTATGCTTAAAGTGATCACGTAAAATGATATGACTCCCAGCTGCGCTGGCTGATAAAACAATGATGAAGACATTAGAACTATCACTAGACAGACTCGCATAGACAATTTATCTGTTTCTTCTTCTTTTATGTACCTTGTCCCTTCAGGACGTAGGCGATCATGGCTTTCCACGTCTCCCTATCTCTGGTGGCTCTTAGCACGTTTTCTCCTGTAACCTTTCTGTCATCCACCTGCTCAGGCACTTCAAATATGTTATCCGCTGCTTTCCTCTGTCTCTTTTTCTTTCTATCTGGCCTGCTAGTATCAGGTTCCTCATTGCATGTTGC
Organism: Ascarosepion bandense; assembly: GCA_037127315.1. Lineage (NCBI taxonomy): Eukaryota > Metazoa > Mollusca > Cephalopoda > Sepiida > Sepiidae > Ascarosepion > Ascarosepion bandense. The sequence continues at coordinate 1,693,007 of JBBBDQ010001805.1, forward strand.
AGAAGCTTTAGTTCCTCATTCGCTGCCATATTGAACAAGTCAGTGCTCAATATAAAAATAGAGCAATTATTATTTATTATTAATTATTACGTTCGAACACGTGCAAACTACAAACTACTATAAAATTGTACATTTTGTTTGGATATTTTAGAACAATGTCACATCAGTTTATTAAAAATTGTGTCGTAGTTTGTAGTTTGCACATGTTCTAATGTAATATATATATATATATATATATATATATATATATATATATATATATATATATATAGGAAAGAATATTAAAAAGTTTTGAATTTAAAAATGTACTTTTTTGGGACAGTATTTGTTTATTTTTATTATTGTATTTTATATTTCAGACCGCCCTCGGTCCTTCATCAGAAACAAGTGATTTTTCAATTTGAATTAGAAACGTATTTCACGATAGCGTCCGAATATTCTTTGTTTACATCACGTGGTGCGTTTGTTCACAACACGTAGCACGTCCGTGGTGAGAGTCTGTCTCCCAGCAAGCCACGCCGAAAGCGACAGACTTTATTTAAAAATATATATATATATTAGCAGATGTAAATCTATCTTTAATAATAGTTATAAATTTGTTTTAGATAAAAATATTTTGGAATATCTGAAAAAAATCTTTTAGCTATTGAAATATTTGTAAAGATTCAAAACACCTGATTACCTATTTAACCCTAGCTTGTGTGTATTTAACTTTAAAGTCACTATATATATATATATATATATATATATATATATATATATATATATATATCACAATCACGATTTTCTTACGAAAAATAATTTTATGTTTAATAACTGTGCTTTCAATTAATTTGACTTAAATTATTTATCAAATAATCTACGAAACTTTCCATTGGCTCTATATTTTCTGATATTATTGTAGGTAGGGTGCATAGAATATAATTATCACAATTCTTTCACAAATGATAATCCTGAAGATGCCTGGAAGAACATGGAAAAATTCTTTAGCTCTTATGTAGACAAATAAAATAATTTGTGCTTCCAGATTACTGTCCATCCTGTAGAAGTAGAAACTTGTGTTCAGACGGAGATTTAAGACATTCATATCATCTTTCCTTGCCGCCGGCGGAGAGGTATAAACGAGATTCTTAGGCGATCAAGACTTCCGCGGGCTCCAAGATTCTAATATTGTTAATATAACAAGAGAAAACGGAAATTTTTTTGATGCGATCAAGCAGCTATTTTCGGGCCTTTTTCGCCCGCCATCACAAAGGACAGATAATAACGCCAAAATGAAGGCTTGTCAAAAAATTTTCCGAATTTTATTGCAAGCAAAAATATGAACGGCAATATATTTTATTATATTACAGGAAATATGGTTTTCTTTTACTTTTTTATTTTTTTATTTTTTTTCATATATCTCGTTTTCAGTGTTAATATTCAGGTCTAATATTGCTAACGTCTTTAAAGGCACTTCTTTCAAAAATCGATGGTTTATAGCGATTTTATATATATATATATATATATATATATATATATATATATTTTGTTTCGTTATTTTTGGGTTTTTATTCATTCCTTTCATATTTTATTAACTTTTCTTTCTTTTACTTTTGTCAGTCATTTTCACTAGTTTATTTCACGTTTGTGTTTGTTTTTTTTTACTTTTAGTCTTCATTTCTCTTTTTAGTCGTTCATTAATTCATTCCTTGGTTTATTTTTCTTTTTACAACTTTCTAATATGTTCCAATTTTTTTAATTTTATTTTACTTACTTCGTTATCCATTCTTTGCGTTATGTAGTTTGTTTCTTTCTTCCGTTAGTCTTTTTTTTCTTTTTGATCGTTTTTATGATTTATTTCATTAGTCTTTCTATTAGATTTTCTTCTAGTTCAGTTTCTTTTATTTCATTTTAGCATACGCATGCTTTTCATTCTTTTTTCATTCTTTCTTTCATTCATCCTTTCTCTTTTTATTTATTCTTTCTTTCATCCGTTACCAGTTTGCTGGCACATTATTTCTTTCATTTCAATTTTTCTTTTGTTTATTGAGTAAATTTTCGAATTTTCTTTCTTTCTTTCTTTTGCAATGTTTATTTCGCTTTCATTTCTTCTATCTTGCGTCTTTCAAACTTTTGTTTATTCCTTCCATTTTCTTTCTCTCTGCCGTTCTTTCTTTCTTCCTTTCTTTCTTTCTTTCTTTCTTTCTTTCTTTCTTTCTTTTGCAAAGTCTATCTTACTTTCATTTCTTCTATTTTGCTTCTTTCTAACTCTTAGTTATTCCTTTCATTTTCTTTCTCTGTTCCTTTCTTTCTTTGTTTTTCCTTTTCTTCTTTCTTTTGTCTTTCTTTCTTTTTTTCTTTCTTCCTTTCTGTCTTTTTTCTTTTGCAATGTTTATCTCGCTTTCATTTCTTCTATCTGGCGTCTTTCCAACTTTTATTTATTCCTTTCATTTTCTTTCTCTCTCCCGTTCTTTCTTTCTTTGTTTTTTCTTTTCTTCTTTCCCACTTTCTTTCTTTCTTTCTTTCTTTCTTTTGCAAAGTCTATCTTACTTTCATTTCTTCTATTTTGTGTCTTGCTAACTTTTATTTATTCCTTCCATTTTCTTTCTCTATTCTTTTCTTTCTTTGTTTTTCTTTTCTTCTTTCTTTTGTCTTTCTTTCTTTCTTTCTTTCTTTCTTTCTTTCTTTCTTTCTTTCTTTCTACTAAGTCAATTTTAGTAACGTTTCTTCTATATTGCACTTTTAAACTTTCATTTCATCCTTTCATTTTCTATCTCTCTTTCTCTCTTTATTTTTTATTCTTTCTTGCTTTCCGATACTTTTTCGATTCATCATTTTTTTCAAATTTTGCGTGGTGGTGCAGTGGATATCGACTCGGAACGACAACTGGGGGAATCGCGTTCGAATTCTAGTTGAATTCCTTGCATTTACTTACGCACAAATACCCCTGGAAAAGGTATTATTCCGTCTCTTGCCTCCAGTTATGGGTTAAATAATAGGACAGATTGGGTTCTATAGCCTTGGTTCGCAACCATTCTACCGCAGAAAGCAATGGCAACCTACTGCGGGATAACCTTCTGCCCAGTCAGTCATGTCTCTTTGGAGACATGATCGCCCAAAGCGTGTATGACGTATGGCACTTAACTTACTGATTTACTCATTAATTCTTTATCATTTTCTTTATTTTTCTTTAATTATTTCTTTTCCTTCTATTGCATTATTTCTTTTAATTTCATTCAATTTTTCACATTCTTTCTTTCTTTCTTTCTTTTTCTTTCGTTTTACTTTCTTTCTTTTTTCTTTCTTTCTCTCTTTTTTCTTTCTTTTTTCTTTCTTTTTTTCTTTTCTTTTACTTTTCATTTCGTTCTTTCGTTATTAATGTATACAAATTTTCATTCATTATTTATTTTTTTATAAATTTATTTTTTCTTATTCTTTCAGATGTTACATTTTATTCCATATTTTTTAAATTCTCTTACTGCTTTTCGCTTTCACCTTTTCCAATTTTCCAGTATCTTTTTCGTTTTTCTAACTAAGATTATTTTTGATCTTCATCTTTTATTTATTCTTTCATTCTTTTCTGCTACATTCTCTCTTTCATTTTAATCCATTTTTTTTATTCATTGATTGATTCTTTGTTTTTTAACCTGCTTTCTTTTTTTGTTTTCATATATTTTTAATATGATTCACCGATTTTTTTTCTCTCCATTCAGAGTTAAGGAGGAAGCACAATGGACAGCGTAGCGGCCAAGAAGATAAGAGCGACTCTGCAATTTGATTGGTCAAAATTCAATAACACTCAAATTCTACTCAATTTCATTGCTGGAAATGAATAAAAAAAGATCCAATGGCAGTATCAATGTTTGCAGATCCAATAAAATAATTTCGATTACTTGCCATTATGCATTCATCCGATATTTTAGGACTTGGTTTTCATAGTCTTCATTCCTGCTTCTTTTACTTTTTCTTTTGCGTATACTTTTCTTTCCTTGAATTCAGGATGTTTGATTTCAATTTGTTTTCATTAATTTTGCCATCAATCGTTCATTAATTGTTATCACTATTATTTACGGGATATAATATCATGAAATCGGATAATTAATGCATGGATAGCAGGCTACAAACAACCTTAGGTGTCACGCAATTTCCCCCGATTCTAAATTTCCTAGCTCGCTGTTTCTAAGCGAATTCGTTTGTGCCAACAGATCTAGACACGCATTCACTGGCACTATTCTTTATCCATGACTCTGACAGTCAACATTACAGATGCATCAGTTGGGATTGTCATTATTGTGGTTTTCTTAAACTTTCAGAGTTCACACTTCAGTAGTAATTTTCATAGTGGCATCAGCCATTCAACGGAATGAACTCTTCCATCAACTACATATACTTCCCTTCACAAATGTTGGAGGCAGAATAGCATAAAAAATTGATAAGCAGAGATAGCCAAAACTGCTACCGTACTAGTATTACTTCCTAAACCATATTTAACGTTCTACTAACAGAGTTCCTAGTATTTGTATTTTGCTGTGTTTAATATATATATATATATATATATATATATATATATATATATGTGTGTGTGTGTGTGTGTGTGTGTGTGTGTGTGTGTGTGTGTGTGTGTGTGTGCTAGCAGTATAGCCCGGCGTTGCTCGGGTGTAATGAAAGCTTTAAAACTAATCCATGGTCCTGGAGCACAGACTCTTTGGACGTTAACACCAAACACTAAAAAGCAATAGTTGTTTCCAGTTAAAGCGAAACCATAGACTGAAAGAAAAATGAATGGAAGTAAGTCAAATTTTGATTTCCTGATATCGATATCGAATAAGTTTTATTCGTCATAAACTGGATTTTGAAGGCTAAATAAGTCCTCTGAGTAAACGGTATCATAGCTGAGACTAAGAACTACAATTATACCTACTTAGAACCAAACACGAAGCAAAAACTAAAACAAAAGGGCTGAAAAAAATACAGACATACAGGCATATAAACAGACACACAAACAAACATCTTGCCTTATCTATCTATATATATATATTATTGATTTTCTGTAATATTGTAAGAACTGCAATCTTGAAACTTCTGAATATCGTTTCTTATGTCTTTGTCTATGAGTGTATGAAAATTGTTTAAAATCGAACCACTCCTTCTATAACCCGCTTTTTTCGATTATCGATTTTTGATATTTATCGGAGGTACCTCGACACAAAACCTAGTTAAGAACACTCGCAACCGCTTATAGTATAACTGTGTAAATTTTCAAGAAAATCGGTTTAGCCGTTTCGGAGTGTATAGGTAACAGATACACACACACCGACACACACAGAGACAAAGTTCCATTTATAAATAACTTTAGATATCGGTATTTCCTATTTTGGTTGTTGTATTATTTTCTTGCTGGGCCCTTAACCGGGTCCACGACAGTAATGATAAGGGTGTGGGGGATGTCGAAGTCGCTTGTGTTTCTTTAGTCGAAATAAATCACGTGGATCACGTGACTTCTGCTTCATAACGTCACTCTATACAGCGATGATATCGATAGAATAATCCAGTTTATTTTACAGCAGATTGCTTTCTTTAGCTCCGGTCTGCCATGTCCGGGACAGAGGCTAAATTTTCCACTCTCATTAAAATATTAGCCATTGCTGTACGAGACAACATTCAACATTCATTGACCCAACAGTCACTGCTATAGTAATATAGGTTTTATCAAGCTTAGAAACTAATATCGATCTTTCATTAGTAATATTAGTGGTTTCATTCTTAACCTTTTCTTCAGAGTAATGTCGAGAGTCAACAAGATTGATAAACGGATTTTCAATCAATGGTTAACTGGAACAAGAAATATCTTGTAAATTTTAATATCTCCATACAAAACTACTTTCCTTTACCCACCATAGAGAAACTTTCCGGCCAGCCATCAGCATAAACTAACCAACGTTTATATCCTTGAGGACACATGGCCCAGTGGATATCGACGTTGGTTAATTCCTGTGACTTGACCCAAAGATGAAATAAATAACTAATTTCAAATTTCTGTGCAAGTTACCCGCATCGACATACCAAGCTTCTCCTTGTATCTATCATTGGCAGACACTATCTTAACCAGATAAGATGGGCAATTAATGCTGCATTGATAAAAGACACAGAAAGAAAACGAACTAAATCTAAGAGTATATAGTAAATAAAAAAGAAATGTAATAACCACCAATAGTAAGAAATGAGAATGCAAAATTGTCGACAAGAGTCACATTCCAAGATGCTAACTACGAACTTGAGATGCCTAACTCAAGTAAGTACAATTCTCTAAATATCTGGAAAGCGTTTTAACTGAGGTCTGAATATGTGACACCGACTCACACTGGAATAGCGAAAGATGAATTCCAGAAATTAAACAAAGTTTTGATTGATTGATTCGCTTTCTTCGTCTTATCAACCCGTTACAGGTTAGATAAAACACATGGCCCAGTCGTTGTTGACGTTGGTTAGATCCTGTGACTTGACCCAAACAGTTATGAGTTCAATACCAGGCTACAGAGGTGGTGAACAAGTAACTTATAGGGTTAGAGGGAGATAACTCATGACTTCCAAAAGAAACAAAACTAGGAAAGGAATGGAATTCATATACCCAAGTGATTGTAATAAAGGGGTATGTTCGAAATTCCTAGCCCCTGAAGAAGGCTGGAGCGTATAACGGTTGAAACGTCGTACAAATGCCAACAAAGATGCGGACAATAGTACGAATAATATAAATACTGTAAATACTACCTCATCTCAGCAATATAGACAAATACTAAGTAATCGTTTTTTGGCCAGTCCGAACCTTCATGGCCATAACACGCAGGTGTCACGCATATTGAAACGAACCGCTCTCATTTCCTTTGTGTTTCATCGGTAAGAAGTAAGTTTGCCTCGTACAGCTTCTTCCCGTGAACCACTGCTCTGCATAACCGACTCCGAAGAGGATGCTTTTTCCTATACTTAGACTATTCATATATGCAAAGGATGTGCGTTGTGATGCAGTGGATATCGAGTAGGAACGAGGAATCGGGGTGCCGAGTTCGAATTCTAGTTTAATTCCTTTCATTCACTTACCCACAAACACCATTGGGAAAGGCATTAATCCGTCTTTTCCCTCCAGTTATGGGTTAAAAAATAGGAGAGGTTAAGTACTTTAGCCATGATTGGCAACCAGTCTACCGCAGAAAGCAATAGCAACCTACTGCTATTCTTTTAGCCATTATCAAGGATAAGTTTTATTTTTTTATTACAATTCATACATTCAGTTAAAATCTAATCTGTAATGTGATAGATACCGACTTGGCATACCGCCTGCAGTCTCTCTCCCACCGGCGAGACGTGGCTTCGCTGTGTCTCTTCTATAAATACTTTCACGGTTTCTGCTCCGATGAACTTAGATCACTGGTGCCCCCTAAATACGAATTTGCACGAGATACTAGATTAGCAACTAGATCCCACCCTTTTACAGTGAAACCGATAAAATGCAGCCGTAACTTCTACTCCAACAGTTTCTTTCCTCGCACTTCCCGACTGTGGAATTCTCTTCCAAACGATTGCTTCCCCGACGGCTACAATCTCCAGGAGTTTAAATGTAAGGTCAATAGACACCTCCTAACACACTAACCTGCTCCCATTCTATCAAGCACTCTTCCCATCTGCCCGACACTCATCCTCGCTATCCTTACTCATCTATCACCTTTCTCCTGACATTCCCTATGTCTATCCACTCCTTCTCTTTACCTTCCCCTATGTAGCCCCATGCGCAATAGTGGCAGTGGAATGCCTTGCTTGGGGTGAGATGATTAAAAAAAAACAAAAAAAAAAAAAAACTGCGAAATAATCTTCTGCTCAGTCAGTCATGTCTCTTTCGAGACATGATCGCCCAAATCTATTCAAATCTAGGATAAACCTTTATCTTCTCCGCACATAACCGCATAAACTGAGCACCTTGTTTTGTAGTTCTCTATCTTAACCGACTAGTAGACTTTGTATTATATACAAAGGGGGAGAACAGCATTGATTCAATTGTATTTCATTTAAAAAGAAAGAAACTTCTGAAAGCTTCTCTCGAAGAGCATCTGTTCTGTGGAACCGATTCACGAAACCATGCTCGTTTGACCATAATGATTTAGGGTCAACCGGTATCTATCCTACATATCCCCATAAAAACCACTTTCAGTAATTTAGACTAAATACAGGCCTCGATTTCATTGAGGCCTGTATTCAGTAAAAAAATTACCAAATAAAAACATAATCTTTATTTTTAACTGAATGTATGAATTGTAATAAAAAAATAAAACTTATCCTTGATAATGGCTAAAAGAATAGCCGAAAGCGCTCGAACATAAAGAACATTTTTCCTACTTTTTACGTAAAAGTAAACATTCACAAGAAAAATGAAATAAAAAAAATCTTAATCGTAGTACCTTTGCAACTGTTTCAATAAAACTTGTATAAAATTAGAATTGCTATCCAGATACCCAATTATATATGAAATAAATTGTTTATATATACGGACCGTTTATTCATTAATGAACTTGAATACTCACAAATACTGGCTTGTGTTTGTGTTTATAATACGCAAAAATCTACCTTCATCCACTGAGCGCGCATTGCTTAGAGGTAAAATCGCCAACTGATGTTAATTCGGTTGGATTTCAATCGCGCCTGGAAGCAATCGGATGTCTAACCCTACTGATGAACTGTGAGACAGCGAAATATGACTGTCAGCGGATGACTATATAGTCATCCATTGCACAACGTTATAAATAGCAGGAATTGTGTTTGTGGATTGAGTGTGGACCGCTTCATATTTTATTATGGCCCCTCCTTCATATCATGTAGAGGTGCTAGAGTCTTTATACATCAAATTCCGCAGACCTTCCCTCTGCAAACAGAGGGACTGCTTTCTGGGTTTTAATGTTATTAGACTCTAGTTTTTCTTGCATTGTTTTTCTCGCCCCATTAATCATGTCTTATGTTCCCAGAAATAATCTTGATAAATCTTGGACGAAACCAGTTGTATTTTAGTTTTTAGTGAAACTGTCATTAAAAATACACTTATTTCTGTCTATTATGAAATTCTCTACGACAAAGAATCTGTTCACACACACACACACACACACACATATATATATATATATATATATATATATATATATATATATATGATTGTGTGTGAGTATTCCGCAACATAATTTAAACAAACAAACGTCCACATACAAACACGCACATATTACACTGGCACGGAATTCCTCTGTAGTTTTTATAACCACAATAGAACTATCAAAACAGCAACTGCAATTTCCGCAGACAAATGTCAAATGAAACAAAAACTCATTGAAAATACTCATTAACACTAATCGTTGCAATCAAGTAGACTCTAACTACTAGATTTCGTCAGTCATATAACACATGATAAAAAATGTATTATTTCACCAATGCGTTGAGAAAGGAGAAGGGTATCCGAAATTCTTGATGTTTCGCATTCTCGCTACTATTTCATATATTGGCATAGGAATATACATTATTATTTTGTCATTTTTCATCATATTTCGATTTCTGCTTTGGTCTCACTAAAAAAACAAGTCTGCGGGGAGACCTAACGCAGGTAGTGGCGTGTTGTTATGGCCCCATTTCATGTTTTTCTATCTTCCCTATCATCTCTAGCATTACATAGATAGAGTTTTCCTTAGTGTGTGGGCAGTACTTAATAAGACAATTTTTTGTATATCTCTTAAGCTGTGGTTTCCAGGGATTCTTTCAATGTGTTGCTTTGTTCCATTTTTTATCATTCCAAGTGCACCTACTATCAATGGCACAACTCTTGTTTTCAATTTCCACATTTTTTCTATTTCAATTTCCTGGTCTTTATATTTTGACAGTTTTTCAAATTCCTTGGTTGCTATGTTACAATCCGCTGGACAAGCCATATCAATTAATAGACAGGTTTTCTCTTTCTGGTTTTTAACAATAATGTCTGGCCTGTTTGCTTCAATTTTTCTGTCTGTGTAGATGGTGTAATCCCATAGAATGGATACATCTTCTATTTCTGTAAGTGGTGCTGGGTGATGTTCATACCAGTGTTTGTTTACAGATTTTCCATAATGTTTGCACATTATTATTATTATTATTATTATTATTCAGTCAGTTAAGTGCCATACGCGATACACGCTTGGGCGATCATGTCTCAAAAGAGACATGACTGACTGGGCAGAAGATTATCCCGCAGTAGGTTGCCATTGCTTTCTGAGGTAGACTGGTTACCGACCAAGGCTATAGAACCCAATCTGTCCTGCTATTTAACCCATAACTGGAAGGAATAGACGGATTAATACCTTTCCCAAGAGTATTTGCGCTTAAGTGAATACAACGGATTCAACTGGAATTCGAACTCGGCTTCCCGGCTTTTTGTTCCGAGCCGATATCCACTGGACCACAACGCACATCCGCTGCTATTGCTATTGCTATTATTATTATTATTATTATTAGTAGTAGTAGTAGTGGTAGTAGTAGTAGTAGTAGTAGTATGGCATTTCTCTTTAAAAAACGATTTCTGCTATGTTTCTGAACAGTCTGCAGGAAGACCTAAGGCAGGTAGTGGTGTGTTGTCATGAATCCATCTCATGTTTCTTTTTTTATCTTCCTAGCATCCCTATCGCTAACAAAGTTCTCCTTAGTCTATAGCCTGTACTTAACAAAACAAGTGTTTGTATATCTCTTAAGCTGGGGGTTTCCAGGGATTCTTTAAATGTGTTTTGCTTTGTTCTTTTCTTATTCTAAGTACGCTTACTATCACTGGTACGATTCTTGTTTTCAATTTCCACATTTTTTTCTATTTTAATTTCCAGGCCTTTATATTTTGACAGTTTTTCGAATTCCTTGGTTGCGATGTTATAATCCGCTGGACAAGCCATATCAATTAATAAGCAGGTTTTTTTCTTCTCGGATTTTAAAAGTAATGTCCGGCTTATTAGCTTCGATTTTCTGCCTGTATAGATGGTGTAATCCTATAGAATGGTGACATCTTCTATTTCTGTAACCGCTATACAGTCTGCTTCTTTGTTATCTTCTTTAAGGCAAGTTCATATTTTTTCTCAGAACTGTATAACCTTTTTCGTTAGTGGGCTCCTGTCACTTCACTTCATTTTTTATCTATTTCTCTGTAAAATTTCTTTGCATCGGTTTGAAAAATCTTGTTTTGTCTGTAAAATCTTGATCTTTTCTTATTCTTTGAGCCTTCTGTTGTATGTCAGGCATATACCCTCATCAATAGAATAAAGAATTAGTAGAAACACGGCTAATGAAAAAGGGTTCAGTAAAAATAGCGATTTTTATAATACTGCATTGAAAAATAGTGGATACATGAACACAAATATTAAATATGTAAACAAGAAAAGTAACACTCGAAGAAAAAATAGGAATAAGAAAATCATCTGGTACACCCCCCTTACAACCAGGTGACTTATGGTAGGTTGAAAAAAAATTCTCGAGTAAATTAGGAAACACTTCCAGGAGAAAAATCCACTAAGTAAGATCTTTAATAAAAACACTATAAAATTAAGTTACAGCTGTATGAATAATCTGGAAAAAAATTATAAAAAAACACAATAATAATATTTTTTAAAAAATCAACAAAACCAGTAAAAATAACCAGACAACAGAAAATAACAATTTAGATAAGAAAAATGTAATTTTAAAAACCCCATAAACTGTCCTCTAGAAAATAGGTGTTTAACGGAATCAATAATCTATCAATGCGAAATATCGACGAAGGAAAACCCAAACAATATAAAAGTCTATATGGGGAGTACTAAAAACACACTAAAGCAGAGAATTTTCCAGCATACCTCTTCATTTAATAATAACAAATACAGAAATAGAACATCCCTATCGAGATATCACTGGTACCTAAAGGAAACAAAAAAAAAATTACACCCAAAATAAAGTGGAAAATCCTAAAAGAAGCTCAGACATGTGTGTCCTTAAATGAACCATGTTCATTATGCTTATATTTTTTTTTATATAAGCGTTTCACCCCGAGCAAGGCATGTCACTGCCACTACTGCGCAGGGGGCTACGTAGAGTGGAGAAAGGATGATTAAATATAGGAAATGACAGAGGGTGGGTGATAGGCGGGTAAGGATACCGAGATTGAGGGTTGGGCAGATGAGAGTGTTGTGAGAATAGTTGGGAGTTAGTGTGATAGGAGGTGTCTATTGACCCTACATTTAAACACCTGGAGATTGTAACTGTCAGGAAAGCAGACTTGTGGAAGGGAGTTCCACAGGCGGGAAGCGCGAGAAAAGAAGCTGTTGGAGTAGAATTTACGGTTACATCTTATTTGTTTAACTGTAAAAGGGTAGGACCTAGTTGCTAATCTAGTATCTCGTGTAAATTCGTGCTTAGGCGGCACCAGTGATCTAAGCTCATCGGAGCAGAAGCCATGAAAGTACTTGTAGAAGAGGCACAGGGAAGCCACATCACACCGGTGTGAGAGCGGCTGCAGCCGGTCTGCCAAGTCAGTATCAACCACGTTACAGATCCTCCTTTGTATTTTGTCAAGAAGCCCAAGGAGAGCAGCAGGGGCACCCGACCAGATATGGCAGCAATATTCAATACACGGGCGGATGGTAGATTTGCATATGTGCAGAATAGATTCAGGTGGGAAAAATTTCCGGGCCCTGCACAGGGAACCCACTTTCATAGCAGCAGATTTGGCAATGGATTCAATATAGTCATTCCATTTGAGGTCCGCCGAAAGTGTAAGGCCAAGGAGGCGTAGTATTTTACACTCTGGGAGGCTAGCCTGTCCCATGCTAATGGGAGGTAGATGCGATTGTCTATGGTGATTAGTTGATAACAGCTTTGTTTTGGAGGCATTGAAATTTACCAACCATTTCCTACCCCAGGTCACTACGGATTGGAGGTCCCTTTCAAGTACGGCAGCGAGGTTCACTTTGTCGTCCAGACCTGGTTTCTGATCGATGCGGGAGTAGATTGTTGTGTCGTCGGCATACATGCCAACTTGGGATCTAATGGTGTTTCGGGGAGATCATTAATGTAGATCAGAAAGAGCGTGGGACCTAGGATAGAACATTGTGGGACGCCCGCGTTCGTCTGGTAGTTTTGGGAGGCATGCCCATTTAATACCACCTTCAATGTGCGGTTAGAGAGGAAAGACTGGATGAGGTCAAACAGATGTCCAGTTATCCCATAGCTCCGCAGTTTGCACAAGAGGCCAGCATGCCAGACCCTGTCGAATGCTTTGGAGATATCCAAAGCAACGGATCGGGCTTCACCATTCTTGTCAAGTGCCTGGTATATGTATTCGGTAATAGTCGTTAGCATATCAGCAGTAGACCTGGTGAAGCGAAACCCATACTGTTTGTCAGAGAGAAGCCCGTTGGCCATAAGATGCTGAATCACCTCGGCGTTGATAATGGCTTCGAAGACTTTACCAAAGATTGGAAGGAGACTAATAGGACGGTAATTGGCGGGGTCTGAGGGTTCGCCAGAATTCTTAAATATAGGTACTACGCAGGAGGACTTCCAACAGGCAGGAAAGCAGGAAGCAGATAGGCAGAGGTTATAGAGTTTAGAGAGGACAGAGGAGAGTTCTGGGGCACATTTCTTCAGTACTATGACTGGGATTCCGTCACCACCGCTCGCTTTGTGTGGGTCAAGTTGCGCAATTATCTTGGCGACCAGCGAGGGTGTAATGTGGACGTTATTTAGTTGAGCCTTAGTTCTGGGTGGGAAGTCTGGTGTAAGTATTCCTAACGAGTCCAGTGTCGAATTGGTTGAGAATCTACGGGCAAAGCATTCAGCCTTGTCGGCTGGAGAGGTGAGAACTTCAAATTCATTGATTAGTGGGGGTATTGAAGTCTTGTTCCTGCTGAGCACGCTTTTGCAGAGACACCAGTAATCTTTGGAGCCAAACTTAGAGGATGCTATGCGTTGCCTAAGTCTGGTAGCAAACGCCCTCTTGGCTTCTTTCAGTACTTTTTTTACACTTGTTCCGTGCTGAGGTGAAAAGGCGCCTGTTTTGGTTCGACGAGCAGCTTCGATAGAGCCGGAAGAAATGGTTCCGGTGGGCAATAGCGGCCGAGCAAGCGGGTGAGAACCAGGGCGACGAATTTGGTTTTAGTTGGAATTTTCTGGCAGGGATAAAAGCATCGATGCCAGCCTTAACCCAAGAGGAGACTTCGGAGGCACAGTGTTCGACAGGAAGATCAAAGACGTTGTTCCAGGGGACGTCGCAGAGGAAGTCACTGAACGAGTCCCAGTCGGCTCTTTGGTAGCAGTATGATATTCTGCTGGTCTGGTTTTCTTGGCTAGAGTTAGTGTGGATTGATATGTTTACGGAGACTACGGCGTGGTCAGAGTTTCCGAGGGGGCAGAGTTGCCTGGTAGTGCAGGAGTCTGGGATGGAGGTAAAACAAAGGTCGAGTAAAGAGTCCCTTCCGTTAGGGTTTTTAGAGAAACGCGTGGGGAAGTCCACCACTTGCGTTAGAGCTTGGGCTATTGAAAAGTGCATGGTGCGGATCCCAGCAAAGTCGGTGGCTGAGTTTTTAAGCCACTTGGTGTGGTGGGCGTTAAAATCACCAAACACAAATATATGGGCAGATGGGTGAGAAGAAATGGCCCTGTCGATGTTAGTAGAGATGCAATCAAGTACCGTACAGTCAGAGGAGGAGGGGGAGCGGTAGATGAAGAAGAGATAGCTAACCGAGCTTAGAAGTGAGAGACGGAAGCACATGAAGGAATGATCAAGGGATTCAAGAGATGTAACCCTGGCTAGGAGGAGTTGTTCGATGACATATACACCAAGCCCATGCATATGGACAGTGGAGTCCTTCCTGAAGAGAGGAAGGTAACCAGGAACGAACAGCTCTGAAGAGGGGATAGAAGGGTCAAGGTTAGTCTCACATATAGCTAAGATATCGGGTGAGTTACTGCGAATACCTCGTATATTTGTGAAGGTAATGCAGATAGGTTTGGGCGATTTACAACTAGCTGGTTTAGGCTTGCTATTTTGTTTGTTTAATTTCATGCTGGTTATAGTTGTGGATAGAGAGAGGTCTAGAGTAGGGTCAGATGGTCGTTAATTGCAGCAGGTGAAGGATGGTGAATGGCGCCGCCTGCAGCATAATGTGGCCTCGGGGTTGCCCATCGGAAATTCATGCAGGGACGCCAGTCCATGCGCGAAATGGCACTACAGGAACCCCGATATTATTCAACTGTTGATCAGAGCAGCCTCTCGAGACGCTTCGCAAGAGTTCGGGCTCCTAACTACCAGTCGGAAGCAGCAACCAGGAAACTGCCAACCCGGTACCCTCAGAATGAAGAGACATTGCCACCATACTCACCAACTGCAAAAAGCTTCCAGCCGAACCGACATAAAGACCGAAAAAGAGAGAGATGAACCTGGAACCCCTTCCTAAACAAGAAACAAGGCGATCACCTCTACTCCTGTCCAAAAGAAGTGGGTGGATTGTGAGACCGGGCGATAGAAGGTACTATCTACTCCAATTAAAAAAAAAAAGAATGTGTGACTGAAGTTAACTAAGTTTGAACTTAGTAGTCAAACCTAAATTTGATAATTAAGAACAATTTACACAAAAATTAGGCAGAAAAGATAAGAACCGAAAAATATAAAATAAAATAAAAAGTACAAATCAAAATAAATAAATAAATAATTAAAAAAATAAGATCACACTGGCTAAACTCACCAAGTTGCAGGCTGGCTGACAGAAAAAAGTTAAGAAAATTTCAAAAATTATCTTCATTTTGTTTCTTCTATACAGTTCTGGAAAGTTTAAGTTACCTTAAGTAAGCAGTAACCGACAGTAGTGTGATGGGGGGATCACCTCAAAGCCATGTGTCCAGTTAGCAAGGGAGGGACAGAGAACAACAAAATAAAAAAAACAAACATGGCCGGTCTTAGAATTCCTACATATAACCAAAACCCTAATATACCAAACCTAAATTTGATAATTAAGAACAATTTACACAAAAATTAGGCAGAAAAGATAAGAACCGAAAAAAAAAATAAAATAAAAATTTATTAAATAAACGCAACGAAATTAATGTCATATGTAGACATTGTAAATTATTCACATTAGAAAATGGATAAAACCTAAATTAAATAACATGCATATAACTAACAACTACATAAGAAAAATAATCACTGACAAATTAGGTAAAAATAAAAATAAAAATAAGGCCAAAAATAGAATAAGTTAGGGTTTTTCTTTTTTTTAAAAATAAATCCACCCTTTGTATCAGGATAATAAACTTTACAGCAAATGGATAGATGGAGCAAAAAATAATATCAGCTTAAGTTCTTTTTTTTGCAAAAATCTTTTCTTTTTCTTTAACAAATAGACTAAAGAGGACGAGAAAGTAGATTAAAAAGGAATATCACATCAAATGTAATAAAACTGAAGGGAAAATGATAAGATCAGATAAATGGGAGGGAAAACATTACGGAAGGAAAACAGACAAGAGAAAAATAGTGTCAAGGAAAAAGAAAAAAAAAGAGGAGGAAAAAAGTTGGTTAGCACAGAAATTCTTCGGGAGTCAAACCCCAAAGTGAATCTCCATTCTGATTAGCCACACACACACACACACACACACACACACACACACACACACACACACACAAAGCACCCACATACATTTACAATAAACCGAAAGTATTTGTCATTTAAATGTAAATCATCTGCACAACCACACCAACATTGCCTGATGATGAGAATTAATCTCGAAACATAGAAATTTTCATGTCGCAATGTAAAAGTGACATAACCCTATAATTATATTATATTATATTAAGCTCTATAATACTCATTATATTGAACACTGTTTATAATAAAATAAATGCCAGAGCACTCAAAATAAAAAAAACCTTGAGTCCTCTTCACGTGGAATTATATATATATATATATATAACTTTAATCCACAAGGAAAAGCAGGAAGGTAAATCCCAAAGTACCGATCCTAATTAATATTAATTACATTAATATTACAAAATGATCAAGGTGGAGCGCCCATTGTAAATGTTTCTTTCCTTTCTTTTTTCTTAGCTTACTTCCCTGTCAACCTCCCTTTCCCACTTCTTTCTTTATCTTTTCTTAGAGCCAGACAAAGCTAGATTTTTACTTACAACCCAGATTAAAAGTAAGGTTTTCCAAAATATAAAAATAGACATTGATTTCTGTCTACTTTTTTTTATTAATCGCACCTTTCTAATTTTTCTGTGAAGTATATTTTTTTAAATTCCGCCGGTAATATATCTGTCTTTATTTTGAAATAAAAAGTTGCCGAGGATACGTGAAATTGCTCTTAGGAATTTCATGTAGAAATGGCCATAAAACTGATTTGAACATCGGAATTTATTTTATATATATATATATATATATATATATATATATATATATATATACTATGCTCTCATTATGATTGAGCTCTCTGGAGAAAAAAAAATTTAAAAACACTTTCCACTTCTGCTATATGCGTGACTCTTCAGAAATGATTGGAGTTTTTTCGGTTACTGGCGTGTATGTACACTGCTTATATACAACACGTTAAAATTTCCCTTCTCGGATTCCATGCGTTGATGGCTTAGGGAGTAGCGACTCCGACTGACACCAAATTGGTCGAGTTTCGATCCCGGCCAGAAGCAAGTGGATGCGTCTAGCCACACTGATGAGCGAAACAGGCTTGCAATGGATGACTAATATATATATATATATATATATATATATATATGTATGTGTGTGTGTGATTATTGATGTCCTCATGTACCACCTGTTTTAGATTTCTTTTTTAATATCCCCGTATTTTAATAGTGTTTGAAGATCTTCAAGACAGATGGAGACTTGTATGTCAATAAAAAAAAGATATATATTTAAAAAAATATAACACGATCACTGAATTCAGAAGGATTAACCTAGTCGTTATAGCAAAATTTTTGGTTTATTTAATTCTTCCATGGTTTGAAGAGAAATATGAAAATCTAACTAGGCAAATTTCTTCAGACGTGCAGAGGTGTTATTCCTTCTGTTGACATGCGTGTAGCGTTTAATACATGATCAATTCTATCTTCTTATCGTATGTTCTCCCCGCTCATCAAATAAGTTCTGTATTCAATAATCATGACTGTAGCTGTGATGTCAATTCCATAGAGAGACATATTCAGCGGCTTGATGCTAGAATTAAGCAGCATGTTCCACTGACAATCGGTGAACATACCTGAAAACAAAAGGAAATCAACCGCAACACTTGCGGTTGATATTTGTTGGTTATATGCATGTTATTTCATTTAGATTTTATCCATTCTCTAATGTGAATAATTTGTAATATCTACATGTGACATTAACTTCTTTAGATTAATTTAATAAATTTTTATTCTTAAAGGATTCAATAATAAATAGTTTTTTGTATAAGCATATTGAACATGGTTCATTTAAGGACTTATATGGTTTAGCTTCTTTTAGAATTTTCCACTTTGTTGTGGGTGTTTTCTTTCTTTTTTTTTTTTGTTTCCTTTAGGTAGCGATGAGGGATGTTCTATTTTGTATTTGTTATTATTAAATGAAGAAGTGTGCTGGTAAATTCGCTGCTTTATAATATTTTTAGTACTCCCTATATAAACTTTTATATTTTTTTTTGGGGGGGGGTCCTTTGATGATATTTCGCATTGATAGAGTATCGATTCCGTCAAACACCTGGTTTCTAACGGACAGTCTATGGGGTTTTGACAATTACATTTTTTCTTGTCTAAATTGTTATTTTCTGTTGTCTGGTTGTTTTTATTGATTTTGTTTTAAAATATTATTATTGAGGTTTTTTATAATTTTTTCTAGATTGTTCATTGCAAATAAACATATCGACTAAACAAATAGACAAATAAACTTTACAGCAAATAAACAAATAGACTAAAAATGATAAGTAAGTAAAAGAATATAGGATTGTTACTCAATGGGAATATCACAGCAAAGGTATAAAACTGAAGGGAAAGAATGGCAAATGATAAGATCAGATTAATGGCAGGTTAACCACTAAGGAGGGAAAACAAACAAGGGAAAAGTAAGATGAAGGGAAAAAGGAAGAACGAAAAAAGAAAAAGAGTTGGTTAGCATGTGTTCGTCGGGTCAAATCCTAAAGTTAATCTCCATTCTGATTAGCCACAAAAACACCCACATACATTCACAGCAAACCATAATTGGAGTAGATAGACTAAATTATCGCCCGGTTCACATTACACCCACGTCTATTGAACAGGTGAAGAGGCTCATCCCTTGTTCCCTGCTTAGGATGTGGTTTCCGGTTTTCTCTTTTCCAATCTTTTCA
Source organism: Ascarosepion bandense (assembly GCA_037127315.1). Classification (NCBI taxonomy): domain Eukaryota; kingdom Metazoa; phylum Mollusca; class Cephalopoda; order Sepiida; family Sepiidae; genus Ascarosepion; species Ascarosepion bandense. The sequence goes on from JBBBDQ010001805.1 coordinate 1,712,369, forward strand.
CTTCTTTTCATTTTTTTCTATTGGATTAGATAGACTAAACTATCGCCCGGTTTACACTCCACCGACGTCTATTGAACAGGTGAAGAGGCTCATCTCTTGTTCCCTGCTTAGGATGTGGTTTTCGGCTTTCTCTTTTCCAATCTTTTCACTCTTACGTAGCCCTCTGCACATCAGTAGCGTTACCGCATTGCTCGGTGTGATATGATTAAAAAAAAATAAAAACACTTATTATTATTCACTTTCTGAACATCTTATAAATAACAAAAGTGTCGTACGGAATTAAATGTGGATTCGTTTTCTAACCACCATTATTTCTGAGGGGAAGTCTCGTCTGGATTGAATATACAATTGCCCGAACCAGCCTTAAACTGGGATTACGGGATAATTTTGGCTGAGCTTAAGGGCCCAGAATCCCTACTTTATTTAACCTTGTGTCACATCCGCTTTGGTGAGAAGGTGGTAAATACCAATGTGGTTTATTTTCTTATTGTATCCAATTCATATTCACTTTTCCATTTGAAGGTGCTGGAGTCTGTTTACATTAGGTCATTTACATAGCGAGGGTGTTTGCTGAGCCTTGTCGTTATCAGTTTCCAACGTTTCACACCCACTTTTTTATCACTGAATAATTCATTTCTAACATTTATTATATTTTACTGTAAGAAACTATGATCAGCGGGAGCGAAATTGGTTGTCTTTTCTATTTAAATTTTAGGCATCATTATGCCCTGTAATATTAAATTAATTCATTTAGGTGAGATGATTAGAATTTTCAAAATTAACTATATAAATATGTTATTTTACGTCGGAGATGTTGGACTTTTTTTTGATACATTGTATACTTATGCAGAACCCCCTGGATCAAACCATTTTATAGTTTACCAATAAAAGGCTTAACCAATCAGGAAGCTCAAAATATTCAATTGACTTGTATAAAAGGCGGTCATAATTTTCCGAGTATTACCGAACAAATTCGATTCAGTAGTGTGTCTGATTCAGGAGTGATAATTAATATTTGACGTTGTTTCATTGAACAGATTAGGGGCTGCACTTTATCTATAAATTATGGCGGTCATTATCGACAGGCGATTACTTGAAAATATGGAAATAATGTGCATATGCATTAAAGTTGACTTAAATTTCTGCTAGTGAAGAAATATTCTAAAACTGCACTCTCCCATTGTATGATTAAACTTGCGTTTAATTCTTTCACTATATGGATTTATTCCTTTCTTGCATGCAATCATTCACCTCAGTTAGTTGAGGTGGGAACATAAGTGTTATTGTGATATATTTGCTTATTCGTTGTACAACTGCTTTTATGAATATTTGTATAACATGCAGATGATATCTGATATTAATTCTTCCAATTGTGTTGGATAGCAAGTAATGTAGCCAGAAAAAAATCGAGAAAGTAGAAATAACTTTTGATTGAGCAAAATTTCCCGCTAAAAGCATTGATATTGGCGCGAAAAATGGGGCTAGGTAAATCTGGAAAGTTCTCCCAATGTAAATTCTAAATTATGACAATCATCTTCCCAATTTTCCAAAGAAAATATAAGCTCCGAAAATCCATGCGTTTGAAAAGAATAAAGAACAGAGAGTAATATATAATCGTATGGATCGAGGAAAAATAAAAATGAATGACAAAAAAAATAAAATAAATAAAATGAGTTGACCATATATATTTGACAAGAAACATTATTGAAATATGAATGCAAGGAATATGAAAAGAAAGACGAGGAAAATCTCGAAAGCAAAGAAAAAATAGAAAGAAAATTGAACAGAAAATAGAAAGAGAGAAAAACGACACTTAAAAATTAATATTATTATTGTTAATAAAATAATAATAATAATAATAATAATAATAATAATAAGAAGAAGAAGAAGAAGAAGAAGAAGAAGACGAGCTGTAACTAAAGGTTTTATTCCTGTTACCCAGGACCATAGCTTGTTAACCAGAAATTGCCAACTGTTGTGTAATGCATCTAGGAACCAATGTTGACAATCGACTTGACATCAACGATGAAAAACGACACGCATATATATATATATATATATATATATATATATTATAAATTATATTTTAGAACATGCACATAATTTTTCTATATATATATCCACGACAAAGGTACGTTTGTTTCGACATTGAAACTTCAATGTCTCATCAGGCGAGATGTAAAGTAATGGAAAGCCTCTTTCCTTGTATTTGTTTAGTTTTGTTAGAGGTGTTGGTGGGGGTTAGTTTTAGGGGAGCAAGTCTATGACCGTTGAAAATTTTGGAGAAGGTGCTTTTTAAAGTCGTTGATTAATGAGATTCTTTGATTTCTAGACAGATTTTACCTTGTAAGTTTTTATTATCTAGTGACCATACAATAACCTTTGGATTTCTTAGAAGAGCCGGTAATGGGTGGCGACGGATATTTTTATTTTAGCAGAGTTTTTATAATTAATTTAAGTTTGTATATTTAATCTTAACTTTTGATTTAGTTAGGGACTATATTTTTTCTATTAAATTTTTGATTTTTAATTATTAATTATATATAGCGAGCACTGTTTTAAATTAATGTTTTTGGACGTTGTAAGAATTCTTTCTTCGTTCTGTATTCACTCGGATATATATATATATATTGTATCAAGGCTGCAGATAATTTTCTAAATATCTATTATTAACTACAACAGACAATGAATATCTATTATATTTAATCATGAGCCGTTCTAAACATCGCATGTTGGCTTTAATTTCATATGAAAATAAAGACAAAAAATTTCCAACATTTGGATATTTATTTATTATGCTTGTTCTAAGCATTCGGCTAACTTCAAAGTGGTTACAAGGACGTTACCATAAAGACATCTACTCTTTAAGATAATATTATTCTCGTGTTGACATAAAACATTGCTAAGCAACAATAACAGTCACCGATTCTCAGACGCAGTTCGTAAATTTGAAATACGATTCTATGACGTCATACCGCGTGAGAGACCAAAATGTTAAAACCATATGTCTAAATGCAATGTAATCTGCTATGATCAGGTTGACATGTGATTTTATTAAGTGTGGGTTCTTTTGATTTAATGTAGATGGCCTCCAATATGTGAGCTGAACATAGACTGAATTTCAACAAGTTTTGCCATCCGATATATGAATTAAAAATATCAATAATTCACGGCTTCTGCTCCGATGAACTTAGATCACTGGTGCACCCTAGGTACAAATTTACACGTGATACTAGAATAGTAACTATGTCCCACGCTTTTACAGTGAAACCGATAAAATGTAATCGCAATTTCTACTTCAACAGCTTTTTTTTCTCGCACTTCCCGCCTGTGGATTTCCCTTCCACATACTTGCTTCCTCGACAGCTACAATCTCCAGGAGTTTAAATGTAAGGTCAATAGACACATGCTAACACACTAACTCACACCCACTCTCTCATTCACTCTTCCTATGTACCTCCTTACTCATCTATCACCCTCCTTCTAACATTTCCTATATCTAATCACACTCTCACCACCTTCCTCTATGTAACTCCCATGCGCAATACTGGCAGTGGAATGCCTTGCTTGGGGTGAAATGATTAAAAAGAAAAGAACATACGGTTCCATCGAGCCAATTCATCTGTAAAATGATGTATTTTAAATTAAATATTTTTATTTCGCTTTTAATATATTTATCATTATGTAGAAGTCCGTTGTAAAATTTCTACTCCTTTCTTTCCATTTGTGTCTAATACGCATCTGATTTGCTGATATTTTTAATCTGCATTTTTACATATAAATAATATTCAAGTTTTGTATGTCGATTTCTAAGATTACTGAACCGTTACGTAATATCAATCTTCCTATATTGTACGAATGATTTCCAAAATCTAAGCAGAATCTTAAGAAATAAAATAAAATCCGTTAGAAAGATAGAAAAGATTACTACACTGTGACGTGATATCTGTCCTCTTGTAAGGCAGTGAGTGCAGGACAATCTCCTCAAAGATGAAGTAATGAATTGATGCAGCAGAAATGTTTTACAGAATGATCCAGTGAATATTATAGCCTGAAGATGGGAGCAACGATGGGGTTTTTAGGAAAAATGGAAACAAAAAGAACTTTTATTCATCAGTGAAAGATAATTGAAATTTCTAGATCACATAACGAGGAAAGCAGATCCCAAATTATATTGAAGGCAAGAGGAACAGAGGAAAAAACGCATCGCCTTCTTTGAGAACCTGAGTAAATGGCTAACAGTAGAGGATTTACGGGAGATAGCAAAAATATTAAATTTATTTAGAACTACAAACGACAGGATATTGTGGAGCGCCATGATCATCTACGTCTTGAGATCACACGACATATAGAAGAAAAATTACTTTTCACCTTATTAAATTGAATCTTTTTCCAATTTTTTTATCTTCTTTCTTTTTCCAACCTCTTCCATTGTATTTCCCATTTCCTTTTAACTGCCCTCTTTTATTTTCCTCCCCTCTTTCATTAGCTTCCCACTTTCTTTTACCTCCCCTTTTCCAGTTACCTCCCCTTTTGTTTCTTCTTTTTCCTTTCAGTTATTACTTCCTTCATTCCATTCACCAAATTGTTGTATATCTTCCCTCCCTCCTGCCCACTGTTCATGTCTCTTAATTTAGTTTCTTCATTTCTTAATACGACACCATTTACTTTTTTAAACAGTTTTTTTCTATTCCTTATTTTCATTTGCAATTGTTTCCCAAGAATCAGGAAACATTTAATTGACCAGAAATTACTGACAGCCTCTTGTCGAATCGCAACAAACCGCAAAGAGCAGAAAAAAAAGATTAAAAACATTTTAAAAAATCAGCAGAGGTAATTGGAACGAGTAGCCAGAATAATGGACAATAAAAACTTCAGCCATTTAAAGAACGCAACCACATTCAACACCAAAAAGAATTTTAAAAGAAAGTGGTTAAAAGAGCAGAGAACAAATGCTGAATATTCAAGAACCAAACAATGAGAGTTTATTGCAATAAAAATTGAAAAAGAAAATCGGAAACACATTTAACGGTTCCATGTATGTCTATCAAACTTTTGTCTCGCTTTTCACGCACGTACACATAAAATAATTTGTAATTTTGCAAAATTGTTTGTAGAGGCGAGGCATCTTTTAAAATATCTTGTGAGACTGTTTAGTTTGCCCAGTCAGATATATGATTCAAAATGGATATAAAACAATATTGAATGAAAATTTCTGTTTAGAATTGAAAAAAAGAAAGGGGAATTAATTACACAAATCTTCTTAGGCACACCAGATTCAAAAGACTTTCCTTTGACCTTTTCGTTGTCTAGTTTAACTCTTCTGGACATAAAATTTCATTCTTTCTTTGTTCCAGACATTTTTATTTCCAGTATTCTACCTCCTAAAAAAAACAAAAAACTCCTTTCCTCCTTTTATAGGTGAGATGTTCCATATATATTCTTGTCTCGTATGGAGAGTTCTCGGACATACTCCATCACCTGGTCTCTCCAGGTTCGACATTTATGGTTAGGGCCCGCCATTCCACTTATATAATAGCAGATCATACACATTCCCACCGTTTTCCAATTTCGAACAAAAATTTACATTCAGACAAATTCTTCTCCCGAATCACGGCCCAAAAGAACAGATTCCCAAGAATGTGTTTCCTTTTTCACTACAATCTTGACTAGAGTAAATCGTTATTTTCCCATCGTATCCATATAAACTGCCCCTTAACGTAACAATCTACTTCGAGAGGCCCTTGGGTTTTGTACATGGTGAAGCATACTGTATATAGATATAGATATGTTCCTTCTTTTCTCTTTCTATATCTGATATATTTCTTTTTCTCTTTTCTTTCTATCTTTCTCGATTAACTTAAAAAATTTTTGACATTTATACGAGCGGTATTTTCTTTATTTTCTTTCTTTCTTTTTTACGCGCAAACGGAAATAATATTTTGTTTTCTACCTCCCTTCGATAAATTAAAACAATTTTCTTTCCTTTATTATCTGAGAAGGATTTTTCTATGCTACCTCTTTGCTCTAAGTGCTGTGTTTTTTCTTCTTTCCTCATTATATAGCTATGTTCTTTCTTTTTTCTTCTTCTTTCAGTCTTCTATTATTGTGATGTTTTCTTTTTTTTCTTTGTTCCTTCTGTCACTGTTAACTTTTTTCTTCTTTCTTTTTCTATCATTTTTTTAATCATATCACCCCAAGCAAGGCGGTAATGCATGGGGCTACGTAAGAGTAAAAAGTTTGGAAAAGAGAAAGCCAGAAACCACATCCTAAACGAGGAACAAGGGATGAGCCTCTTCACCTGTTCAATAGACGTGGGTGTAATGTGAATCTGGCGATAGTTTAGTCTATCTACTCGAATTGAAAAAAAAGAAAAAAATTGAAAAGATTGGAAGCGAGAAAGCCGGAAACCACATCCTAAACAAGCAACAAGAGATGAGCCTCTTCACCTGTTCAATAGACGTGGGTGTAATGTGAACCTGGCGATAGTTTAGTCTATCTACTCGAATTGAAAAAAAAAGAAAAAAATTGAAAAGATTGGAAGCGAGAAAGCCGGAAACCACATCCTAAACAAGCAACAAGGGATGAGCCTCTTCACCTGTTCAATAGACGTGGGATGTGACCATTTATTTTTTTTTCCTTTTATGATAGGGAGCATTCCGTTTTCTTTTTCTCCTTTGTAAAATTGTAACATTTTCTTCTATGAGTGGGACTCTTTCTTTCCTTTTTTCTTTCTGCATTCTGTGCATGAGATCTTTGCTTTTTCTTCTTTCTTCATCTTAAAACCGTGACATCTTCTTTTTCTTCTTCCGCCATTCTATGACTGTAACCTTTTTTTTATCATCTTTCTCCTTTCTATGTATGTGACATTTTTACTTTTTTTACTATCTCCCTTCTCTGCATTCGATTCTTCTTCTTCTTCTTCTTCTTCTTCTTCTTCTTCTTCTTCTTCTATGCCCGTCAACTTTTCTTTCTTTCTTTCTTTCTCTTATAACTCTGACCTACTAATTTTCATCTTTATTCATTCTAGAACTGTTAACTTTTCTTTTTCTTTTCCTTTCTTCCTTCTATAATCGTTAACGTTCCTTTTTCTTTTTTCTATAAAAGTGACCATATTTTCTTCCTCTTCACACTGTAAATCTGAGCTTTACTTTCTCTAAATTCTATAACTGTGACCTATTTTTTCTTTTTTTCTTTTATAACTGTGGCCTTTACTTTAACTTCTTTTTCCCTTCTATAAATGTGACCATATTTTTCTTCTTCTACCTTCTGTAAATGTGAGCTTTTCTTTTTCCTTACTTCTATAAATGTGACTCATTTTTCTTTTTCCTTCTATAACTATGACTTTTCTTTTATTTCTTCTTTCTAACTTCTATAACTTTGACCTATTATTTCTTCGTTTTCCCCTTCACGCATAAATTTCAACGTATTAATAAGATGGCAAAAAAGATCTCACTTATTAGTTGATGTAATAAATAGATCTAACCGTAAGTTCTACTCTAATAGTTCCTTTTCTCGTTTGTTTCAGTTATGGAACTCTCTTTGGGAAATACCTACAGGCTTCTTATTTACATGTTCCTGCCGACCTTCAAATGTTTGAATGAAACGTCAATCCACTTCTTCTGTCTTCCTTAATTTTCTACGTTTATTATCTTTTACCTTCACTAAAGTTTTTTTCATCTTCTTTTACTGTAAGTAACTGCTTTCGTTTCAATGGCATTATCGCCTTACTTGGGAAGAAATAATTAAAAAGAAAAGAAATTTGCCTATACAGAACGACGGTGTACAGAGGAGCTATTGTATTGAACGATCTAGAAAATCAACTCTATATTCTGGACATCATTTCAGATAGCTTGCATTGAAGGATCTAGAAAATCAACTTTATATTCTGGACATCATTTCAGATAGCTTGCATTGAATGATCTAGAAAATCAACTTTATATTCTTGACATCATTTCAGATAGCTTGCATTGAATGATCTAGAAAATCAACTCTATATTCTGGACATCATTTCAGATAGCTTGCATTGAATGATCTAGAAAATCAACTCTATATTCTGGACATCATTTCAGATAGCTTGCATTGAATGATCTAGAAAATCAACTTTATATTCTGGATATCATTTCAGATAGCTTGCATTGAATGATCTAGAAAATCAACTTCATATTCTTGACATCATTTCAGATAGCTTGCATTGAATGATCTAGAAAATCAACTCTATATTCTGGGCATCACTTCAGATAGCTTGCATTGAATGATCTAGAAAATCAACTTTATATTCTTGACATCATTTCAGATAGCTTGCATTGAATGATCTAGAAAATCAACTTTATATTCTGGACATCATTTCAGATAGCTTGCATTGAATGATCTAGAAAATCAACTCTATATTCTGGACATCATTTCAGATAGCTTGCATTGAATGATCTAGAAAATCAACTTTATATTCTTGACATCATTTCAGATAGCTTGCATTGAATGATCTAGAAAATCAACTCTATATTCTGGACATCATTTCAGATAGCTTGCATTGAATGATCTAGAAAATCAACTCTATATTCTGGACATCATTTCAGATAGCTTGCATTGAATGATCTAGAAAATCAACTCTATATTCTGGACATCATTTCAGATAGCTTGCATTGAATGATCTAGAAAATCAACTTTATATTCTGGATATCATTTCAGATAGCTTGCATTGAATGATCTAGAAAATCAACTTTATATTCTTGACATCATTTCAGATAGCTTGCATTGAATGATCTAGAAAATCAACTCTATATTCTGGACATCATTTCAGATAGCTTGCATTGAATGATCTAGAAAATCAACTTTATATTCTTGACATCATTTCAGATAGCTTGCATTGAATGATCTAGAAAATCAACTTTATATTCTGGACATCATTTCAGATAGCTTGCATTGAATGATCTAGAAAATCAACTCTATATTCTGGACATCATTTCAGATAGCTTGCATTGAATGATCTAGAAAATCAACTTTATATTCTTGACATCATTTCAGATAGCTTGCATTGAATGATCTAGAAAATCAACTTTATATTCTTGACATCATTTCAAATAGCTTGCATTGAATGATCTAGAAAATCAACTTTATATTCTTGACATCATTTCAGATAGCTTGCATTGAATGATCTAGAAAATCAACTTTAATTCTGGACATCATTTCAGATAGCTTGCATTGAATGATCTAGAAAATCAACTCTATATTCTGGACATCATTTCAGATAGCTTGCATTGAATAATCTAGAACATCAACTTTATATTCTGGACATCACTTCAGATAGCTTGCATTGAATGATCTAGAAAATCAACTTTATATTCTGGACATCATTTCAGATAGCTTGCATTGAATGATCTAGAAAATCAACTCTATACTCTGGACATCACTTCAGATAGTTTACAGTAAATTATCTTTCTTTTCGTTTGATTCCTTTTGAAGAGAAAATTTTCCCGATGTACGTTTTCGCGGATACAACATCGGCTGATTAGACGTTTTAAAAACTTGATTTTATTTTTGGAAGATGCTCACAGTATTTAATGATGTTGAAATTATCACCAACATTTTTCCCTCGATTTACAAACCCTACGTCTCGTTCAATTTCTCAGACCGATCGATGAAATTTGAAGAAAGCTGATTTATTTGTAAAACGAATCTAGTTCGTAGTTTAATAATATATTTAAATCAATAGTACTTCATGGAAAACAGTATTTTTTATGAACATTTCTATTTTTTTCTTTTTTAATAGTGAAGAATAATTTCTCATGATTTCTTACTCGTGAATATGCAACATACAACTGGACTCACAGCCGTAGCTGATGTTAAAAAAGCACCGGACACAGAGAAAATTGCCCGGATTTATTAGTTGACAATCTGATGACGTCATCAGTGTCATCTGTTTCCAGAAACTATGATTTTTGCGGATTTTTTCGGCTATTTCAATGAAAATTAGGCACAGACCGTGAATAAAAGCAGGAAATCGGGTTCGGACTTTCTGAGTATAAGCAGTTTTTTCTCCCAAAATTAATAAATAAACAGATTTTTACTGAGTTCATTCGGGTGTTTTCTTCGTTTTTCTTTCTTTCTTTCTTTCTTTCTTTCTTTCTTTCTTTCTTTCTTTCTTTCTTTGTGAATTGTTTAGTTTGATTTCTGACGAAGACATTTTTCCTTGCCCGGATTTTCACTATGATTGCACGGATCGGCCCGGACTCGAGCCCGGTGTACCCGGTAGTCAGATACAGCCATGTCACTGGTCATGCGTATATATTTTTTCTGAAACTAAATTCTAACATTCTAAAGCGTTTGACCTTGGTATTTTTTTATAGCTCTCTCCAACGACGGGCAAACAGGAAATTAGATTCTTGTATATAAAATAGAAACAAAACAAAAAAGATATGCAAAAAGAAACATAGCATTTTTGTTAAACAAGTATTTGCTATTTTACTGATTAAATTGCTCTTTTTTAAAATAGTGTGAGTTTTTCCTTGATAAATAATAAAACTTTTAATTTTTTCTCCCAAAGTAATGAAGATATATTGTACTAGGGTGCTCCGTCTAGTAAAAGCCAACTCTACTTTGCACCCGCTTACTTAAATTTGACTTCGATCAGTCAGTGTATGACTCTTTTAGAGGTTGTAACTGTTGGACAAACGGAAATCACGGAATTCTATATATAGATAGATGTTTTTTAAAGATTTAATGACTGGTCGAATGTCTAAAATATCCATAAACAGAAAAGTAGTTTAGTGAGGAGTGTACGGATTTTGGAAAGTAAATCAATTCAAAAATCAGCCAGTCAAATACTGATAATGATTCATTAAGTTGTCTAACGGCACATCAACATCATACTGGTAATTTAATGCTAAACTTGTATTTTCTTGGTACATTCAAGTAACAAAATCATATATGCCATTCTACTTTCGAAATTGAACACATGGTAGATAATACTCAACTTTTGCTTATATATATATATATATATAATTTCAACATTATATCTTTTTATATGTGTGTGTGTGTGTGCGTATATATCGCTTTCTACGTCACGTTATGTAAAAATCTCGCGACAGACGCTCCTCCCGACGAATGATTCTAGTTTAAATTTTAAAATCATTTGTTTCTGATGAAAGGCCGAGGCCGGTCTGAAATATCAAATATATATATATATATATATATATATATATATATATATATATATATATATATATATATTATAACTAAATCAATACTGTCAAAAAATACAATTTTAAAGTTACAACTTTTTAGTAGTTTTTCCTATACATATTAAGACAGTCTACGTGGATCATCATTATGCTATATATATATATAATGCGGACATGATTATAAGAAATATATGTGTGTTTTATGTGCCGCTTCTGTTGAAATTATATTCTAAAATATAGTCTGGCTTCTTCAAAGAATTAGAGGATATTATATTAATTAATGTCATGCAAAATATCTTTCATGTTGTTTAACTTTTTAATTGTATATCAAACTCTATTGGTTATTTAATGCTGAAATATTTGGAACATAATTTTATGCCTCTAACTAAATATATTTTGAATGGAATTCTATGCCTTCAACTAAAGATAAATATATATATTTTCTCATTTTACTATATTTACATTTTACTGTATATTTTGCTGTATTTTTATATTTTTACTGTATCTGTGTATTTGTATATTTTTCGGCATTTGTATATTTTACTGTATTTGTGTATTTTACTGTATATTTTACTATATTTACATTTTACTGAATATCTTACTGTATTTGTATATTTTTACTGTATTTGTGTATTTGTAAATTTTACTGTATTTATATATTTTACTGTACTTGTGTATTTTACTGTATATTTGACTATATTTACATTTTACTGTATATTTTACTGTATTTATATATTTAACTGTATTTGTATATTTTACTGTATTTGTGTATTTTACTTTATATTTTACTATATTTACATTTTACTCTATATTTTACTGTATTTTTATATTTTTACTGTATTTGTGTATTTGTATATTTTACTGTATTTGTGTATTTTACTTTATATTTTACTATATTTACATTTTACTGTATATTTTACTGTATTTTTATATTTTTACTGTATTTGTGTATTTGTATATTTTACTGTATTTATATATTTTACTGTATTTGTGTATTTTACTGTATATTTTACTATATTTACATTTTACTGTATCTTTTACTGCATTTGTATATTTTACTGTATTTGTGTATTTGTATATTGTACTGTATTTGTATATTTTATTGTATTTGTGTATTTTACTTTATATTTTAATATATTTACATTTTACTCTATATTTTACTGTATTTTTATATTTTTACTGTATTTGTGTAGTTGTATATTTTACTGTATTTGTATATGTTACTGTATTTGTGTAGTTTACTTTATATTTTACTATATTTACATTTTACTGTATATTTTACTGTATTTATTTTTATATTTTTACTGTATTTGTGTATTTGTATATTTTACTGTATTTGTATATTTTACTGTATTTGTGTATTTTACTGTATTTTACTATATTTCATTTTACTATATTTTACATTTTTACTTTGTATATTTTACTTTGTTTTATTTTTATGTATTTTTACTGTTTTATTTGTGTATTTTTCATTTGTATATTTTACTGTATTTATATATTTTACTGTATTTGTGTATTTTAATGTATATTTTACGATATCTACATTTTACTGTATATATGAATTGCTGATAATTTTACCATCACATATGCTTTTGCTCTAGATTTGTTTTAGTCAGGGATTCAGTATTTTCCCATAGCTGGAACCAGAATTGATGGTACCACCCTGAGTCATTGTAGACCTGTGAACAGCAGCAATGAATACTGGAACACTAATCATCAATTAAAGTTACACCAACACTAACCCTGAGTATATCATACTCGATCTTGAAAATATATAAAAAATATTAAATACAAATCTTTGTTTGAAATATTTTACACGCAAGCACTTTAAAATTTGTAATTTGAGTTAACATTAATAGGAACTGTAAAACATTATTTAGGTAAGAAAATCAGGTACTGAAAATTTATTAAATTGTAATTAAAATGGCATCATTTGCTCTGGGTAATATATACCCACGGTTAGTGTTCTTAGGTTAAGAGCTGCTTCCACTCCTCTCAAAATCATCTAGTCAAAGACCTTGATATCGGATTTATTGTCAAATACTCATAAAGACACGTCGAATATGTCTTTTTCTCTCTGGTGTAATTACTGTCAGACAAATCGGTAAATGTATAGCGATATTAGTTCCGTACTCTGATATACTAGCTCCGTTCTAAATGCTTCTAAACAACGGACTAGAACTGACTAAATTAACCAGGATAATAGTAATTGGCAAACAAAACCCTTGCACCATGCAAAATTTTCTGTTTGGGAAATTCCCATTAATTTAATATATTCGTTACTCCAGAACATTTGTTTTTATTTTCTTTTGATGATTGTGTTTAGACTGCTGGACCCAATTTTCTTCCAAGTGCTGTTCGAAGTTCTGGGATGAAATATTAACTCAGTATATTACACACGAGAACATGGTTATCATACGCAAATCCTTCGAATTGCTGGTGGAAGAGCAAAAGAGGTAATTGACGCACTTAAGCGCCGACTGCATCTGAAATCAATAAACGCAAGCCAAGGTTTTGGGCTGAACGCTCGACCTACAAAAGATGTAATGTAATCTTTATTTTTTTTTTTTTTTTTTGTTTTGCTGATGGTGTGGCGGGGAGAATGAATATTTTTGTGAATGTAAGCAGATGAATTTTACGATATGGCAGAGATTTTATTGTCTTTACCTATCAAATAAGATGAGACTTAATTTATTTTATGGAAGAGCCCATATGTATATTTTTTTAAGGGAGAGTTCATGCATCATTTATGGGAAATTTCATGCGTCTAATTCCATAAGAGAGCATAAACGTCTGTTGTTTAAAAAAGACCCGTACGTTTATTTTTCATGGTAGAACACATACGTCTACTTTTTATGGGAGAGAACATACGTCAATTTTTATAAGAAGCATGGACGTCTATTTTAAGAGTTAGTATATTTTTCATGGTAGAGCCAATATGTCTATTTTTATATGATACCCCATACGTCTAATATTAAGGGAGGCGTAGATATCTGTTTTAGGAGATATCTGTTATGATGCCCTGTCTGCAGGAATGGACTCTCTTCTTCTGTCAATAAATAATAACCTGCGTGACTTCTTGGGACGCAGCTGAGTGACAGTGAAGAGACAGTAGTAAGGCAGTCAAGACGCAGCGTAACTATACCGTTCAGACTTACACCTCTATTTTGCTGACTACTAACGCTCTTACTTTGTATATATGTTCTGTTATTCTAATACACTTGATTTGATCTACTTTTATGTTTCCGTGTTTTTCTTCCTGTCCCAAACAGGCTACAACAACATGGCGACCAAGATTTCGCCACAACAATATCGCATCCGTTAATTTTCATGGTAGAGCACATACGTCTTTGTCAGATTACCCATACGTATGTTTTATGGGAGAGCACATAAACCAAACCGCATAGAAAATACAATACATCTATTTTTATGGGAACACGCATGAAACTACATTTCAAGGGTGAGCACTTACATTGTTTTATAGTAGTACCTATACGTCTATTTTATTGGAAGCGTACATACGTATATATATATATATATATATATAGTCCATTCAGATTATCGTTTGTTTAGTAATACATTTGAACAATTTCGGCTACTGGCGTGTGTATACATGATATGACACACTCTAAAAGTATGCCTGCTTCTACCGAGCACTCATTTCTCAGAGGCAGAATAGCCGACTGACGCCATTTCGGTCGGGTTTCAATCCTGGGTAAAGAGCAATCGGATGTCTCACCGTACTGATCAGTTGTGATACAGATCTGTCTGCGGATGACTATATATATATATATATATGTTTATTTTTATGGGAGAGTCTATATGATTATTTTTAATGGATTCTACACATTTATTTTTATGGGAAAACCAATACGTTTATTTCTTATAATAGAGTCTATAAATCTATTTTTGTCAGTTCCCATATGTCTGTTGTTTCTGGTAAGGCCTATAGGTATATTTTTTCGGGGCGAGCATAGATCTACATTTATGGGTGAGCCCATAAGTCTATTTTCATGGCGGGACCTATACGATTATTTTAATGGTATACAACATAGACTTATCTCATACTAGAATCCATACATCATTTTTTTATGGGAGATTCCATGAGTCAATTTATATGGGAAAGCCCATACATTTATTTTTTATGAGTGAGTCAATGCGAGTATTTTAGTATTTCTTTTATCGGAGTGACTATACGTTTATTTTTTATGGTTGAGGTTATACTTTTTTTTTTTAATCGTATCACCCCGAGCAAGGCGGTAATGTGCAGGGGGCTACATAAGAGTAAAAAAAATTAGGGAGCTACATAATGAGAAAAAAATTAGGGGGCTACATAAGAGTAAAATTATTAGAGGGCTACAAAAGAGTAAAAAGATTAGGGAGCTACATAATGAGAAAAAAATTAGGGGGCTACATAAGAGTAAAATTATTAGAGGGCTACATAAGAGTAAAAAGATTAGGGAGCTACATAATGAGAAAAAAATTAGGGGGCTACATAAGAGTAAAATTATTAGAGGGCTACATAAGAGTAAAAAGATTAGGGAGCTACATAATGAGAAAAAAATTAGGGGGCTACATAAGAGTAAAATTATTAGAGGGCTACATAAGAGTAAAAAGATTAGGGAGCTACATAATGAGAAAAAAATTAGGGGGCTACATAAGAGTAAAATTATTAGAGGGCTTACATAAGAGTAAAAAGATTAGGGAGCTACATAATGAGAAAAAAATTAGGTGGCTACATAAGAGTAAAATTATTAGAGGGTTACATAAGAGTAAAAAGATTAGGGAGCTACATAATGAGAAAAAATTAGGGGGCTACATAAGAGTAAAATTATTAGAGGGCTACATAAGAGTAAAAAGATTAGGGAGCTACATAATGAGAAAAAAATTAGGGGGCTACATAAGAGTAAAATTATTAGAGGGTTACATAAGAGTAAAAAGATTAGGGAGCTACATAATGAGAAAAAATTAGGGGGCTACATAAGAGTAAAATTATTAGAGGGCTACATAAGAGTAAAAAGATTAGGGAACAACGTAAGAGTAAAAGGATTAGATAGCAGGAGAATGAAGAGAAAGAAGAACCAGTTAGAACGGAGCAAAAGAAGGATGGGATACAGGTGTGACGACAGTTGCAAATGTGGAGAGAAAGGAAAGGATATACAGGCTGGTGAGAGTCAACTGATTAAGAGATGAGTATTGACATTGCATTTAAATTCCTGGAGGTTTTCTACTTTTTTTTTTTCGGGAGAGCGCATACGTCTGCTTTATTTACTGGCGCCCATATGTCTACTTTGGGGTGAGCGCCCATTCGGCTCTTTTTAACGGATACACTATAAGTCTATACTTCATGGTAATGTTCATACATTTATTTCTTATATTGTAGTTTATAGATTTAATTTTTTATAGGCGAGCCCATACGTTTATTTTCATGGGAATGTATATGTGTTGTGGAGTAGTTTTCGCACTGAAGGTTATAATCGTTCTATGTCGGTTGCTAATCGACTTAACGCACCCAAATTGTCAGGGACTTGGTAATCTTCCACTGAAAGCTGACTCCTTTGTGTTCGGCTAACTGCCTAGTAGTTCTACTGAACTCCAATAGAACTCTAAAGAACACCTATGAACTTCCTAAGAACTCCAAGAACTTCCTGTTAACTCTTATTAATATAGGAGGGAGAGTCTATTATCTGAGGAATAGGTGTGTTTCCCCATGACAATAAGCGTCTATTTTTTTCATCTAAGAGTCTATACTTCTATATTTTTTATGGGAGGGCATAAATGTTTATCTTTATGGTAGAACCCATAAGTTTATTTTTATGCGGGAGCCCATATGTCTATTTTTATTGGATAGTCTATGCGTCAATTATTTTATAGGAGACACTATTTTTTTTTTTCTGAGAGAGCCCATATGTTTATTTTATTTGAGAGTCTATATGTGTATTATTTTATGGGAGAGCCTATAAATCTATTTTTCTGAGAGGGCTCATAAGTTTATTTTTATTGGAGTGTCTATACATCTATTATTTCATGAGAGAGCTTATCAATCCATTTTTATTAGAGAGCCCATAAGTTTATCTTTATTGTAGAGTCTATGCATCTATTATTTTATGGAAGAGCTTATAAGTCTATTTTTACGAGAGAGCCCATAATTTTATTTTTATTAGAGAGGTCTATACATCTATTATTTTATGGGAGAGCTTATAAATCTTCTTGTTTTTTTCTGAGAGAGCCATACGTTTATTCTTTTGGAGAGTCCATACATCTTTTACTTTATGGAAGAGCTCATAAATCTATTTTTCTGAGAGAGCCTATAGGTTAATTTTTATTGGAGAGTCTATACGTCTATTATTTTATGGGAAAGCCTATAAATCTATTTTTATGAGAGAGCTCATACGTTTATTTTTATAGGTTAAACTTTACATATGTTTACATGGTAGAGTACATACGTCGGTTTTTATGGAAGAGAGTATACAACTATTTTTGTGGGTTAGCCCTTACCTCTATTTTTATGGTAGAATTAATACGTCCTTTTTTATGAGAGAGCCCATGCGTCTTATTTTATGGAAGAGCTTATATCATTTATTGGGTGAAACCGTGCGTCTTATCCAATGGTCAGTATCTAGATAGGTGATTACTGGGTAATACCAGCTGCAGTTCGGAATTGGAAATCGGAGAGCTGTGTTCCAATTCTATTTGCCTTTCATATCTTCACATAGTTAAGTGTCCTACGTGATACACGCTTTGGCGATCATTTCTCGAAAGAGACATGACTGAGTGGGCAGAAGATTATCTCGCAGTAGGAAGCCATTGCTTTCTGCGGTAGACTGGTTGCCAGCCAGGGCTATAGAACCCAATCTGTCCTGTTATTTAACCCATGAATGGAGGGAAGTGATGGATTAATACCTTTCCCAAGGGTATTTGCGCGTATATGAATGCAAGGAATTCATCTGGAATTCGAACTCGGCTCCCCGATTTGTCGTTCCGAGTCGATATCCCCTGAACCACAACGTACATATCGACTCAGAACGACAATTCGGGGAACCGATTTCGAATTCCAGTTGAATTCCTTGCATTAACTTGCGCAAAAATACCCTTGGGAAAGGTATTAATCCGTCTCTTTCCTCCAGTTATTGGTTGATTAATAGAACAGACTGGGTTCTATAAACTTTAGCTGGCAACCAGTCTACCGCAGAGAGCAATTGCAACCTACTGCAGTCATTCTTCTACTCAGTCATTCATGTCACTTTTGAGACATGATCGCCCAAAGTGTGTATCACGTATGACAGTTAACTGACTGACTGTTATTCACTTACAGTAAATACCCTGGAATCCAAGTCTTTCCTACAAAGCTTTGGGTTAATTAGTAGAATTTGTATCAGAAAGAGCGTTATTATTTCCAAAATAATTTTTACAGTCTTGAAGTAGTTTCTGGTTTTTAATAACCAGTAAAAAGGTGATAAATACTAAAAAATATGAATGAGTCAATTAAAGTATGTAAGATGATGTTATATAGCACAAGCCAGTCAAGGAAATGTTGGGTACAGACTGCTCAGCCAACTGCAAATATTCGTTAGAGTTTTAAAGTTGCGGTAAAATTCTATTATATACAATTAAAACAGGGTCATATATATATGACAGTACAAATTTTTCATTAGATTTCCTTCCCAATTTCATAGCAGGTCGGAAAAAGTTTTAGGTAATAGAATTGCATAGATTCTACCAACCCATGCCTCGGGCTTAGCAATTTAGTATTTGCCAGAAACAATGGATTCTTTGGGGGAAAAGGTAGCCCTGCGGCGTAACCTGAAGTGTCTCTTGGGCTCTCCAAGATGGAGAGTCGAACAGGAAAAGCTGGCCATTCCCAGTCAAAACTTCCCCGCGGATATAATTATGCAATCATTGAAAAGAGATATTGTTATCCGGTTGTGCAACTCGCACTCGACTCAGTGAGTTATGATCGGAAAGTTTCCGGTCATCAGCAGCTGGTACTCTGTACGATTAATTATGGATTTAATGAAGCAGTTATGAGCAATCTCATACATATTTTCGTTTGACAGCAAATTGTCTCAATTTTTAAGAATATAATTAGCGTGATTTTTTTATATATATAGGAATTATTTTTTCAAAAGTTTAAAGCCATAGCTCAATCCAGAGAACTTGAAAACATCCAAGTATTTTACAAGATAAGAAGTTCTATGATAACTGTATCTTCTCTTACACTTTTCGCTAATGGAGAATGTTACATAATTTTTGTTTTCCAGTTAAATTTGATGTTTTAAAAAAATTAAATGCAACGATAATTGTTATCTTCTTAAACTCTCTGATAAACCTTTCAATTTTTTCATATATTTTCTCACACCCGTGTCGCGTCTAAGTTTTTTTTGGGGGGGGTGTACTTTTCTTTGCCTTTGCTGTGGTGAAAAGATTTTGAAAAGATAGAATACTGTTGCCATATATGATCAGGTGCCCCTACTGTTCGTCTTAGCGTTCTCGACAGGCTCCAAAAGCGAATCTGTAGTGTGATTCATCTAGATCTGGCAGCTCGACACCAGCCACCTTCTCATTGGCAGAATGTGGCTTCTCTCCGTCTCTTCTATAAATATCTTCATGGCTTCTGCATAGAAGAACTTAGGTCAATAGTGCCCTCTTCACAAGACCTTCCTCGGACAACCAGACTGACATCAAGGTCCCACTCTTTTACAGTTAGATCAACCGAATGCAGGCGTATTTCTATTCCATCAGCTTCTTTTCTTGCGCTACCCGCCTGTGGAACTCCCTTCCATATACTTGCTTTCCTGACGACTATAATCACCAAGAATTTAAATGCAATGTCAATACCCACTTTTTATCTACTTAACTTCAGCACATTCCACATACCCACTTTTATCTTGTTCTATTCCTGTTTCTCTACCTTCGTAACTGTCTTCATTCCTGTGTTCATATTCCTCTATGCCTTTTAACTTTCTTGCCCTATAGATAGTTTGCCTTTCTCTTCACTTTTTTCTTTTCTAAAACATTAATTCTGATGTAGCCCCCTGCACATCAGTGGCGGTACCGCCTTGCTTTAAGTGAAATGATAAAAAAAAGAAACAATCTATTAAAATGCATTTAGACATGGGCCGAGCACTTCCATTCTATGAAAATTCCAGTCTGTGAAAAAATTATAACTAATCAACAAACAGTAAACACAAAGATGAACCACCATCATATTAAATTTGTTTATATGTTTTTATACTTGAAAAATATGTCTTCAATATTAAAAACAATATATAACCTGACGAAGATAAACATTATTTTGAAATATTTTATACTAATGACAAAATGATGGATACATGAAGGCATAAAAATAAAAATCTAGAATACCAGATTAACTTTTAATGTAATTATAACATTTCTCTTTAAGGTTTCATTTTGTTGTAAATGAATTTTTTGGGGAAGGAGGCGTAAGTAAAAAATTAACTTATATATGTATGTATGTATATATATATATATATATATATATATATATATATATATATATATGTCTGTGTGTGTATGTGTGTGTGTGGATAGTTAGATAGATAGATAGATACGAACAGGCATATATAGATAGATATAAAGAGACTGAGATAGATAGATAGATAGATAGATAGATAGATAGATAGATAGATACAAACAGGCATAGATAGATAGATATGAAGAGACTGAGAGAGATAGCTAGCTAGATAGATAAATAGATACGAACAGGGATAGATAGATAGATAGATAGATAGATAGATAGATAGATAGATAGATAGATATTAATCAAGAACAAAAGTTAGACATTTTTATAAACCCATAGGTAATATATATCGCGGCTCTAGTGCCATCGTTCGTGAGGACAAATTCATGGAACAAAAATGGTTATAATAATAATATTACCTATAAGTTTATAGAAATATACAACTTTTGTTCTTGATTATAATACTCCACTAAATTTAACAATAAATTTTAAATTTGAATTCTCCTTGGATTTAATCTCCAGTGGATTTACCTTACAAATTACCAAGGATTACAATTTATATATATATATATATATATATATATATATGGATGACACGAAATCGGTCGAGATCTCAACCAGAAGCAAGTGGATGTCTAGCCACACTGATGAGCTGTCATACAGCGAAACCGGCTTGTATGTGGATGACAAATATATTATGCTCTCATTACGATTGCGCTCTCTAGAGATGAAAATTTAAAATAAAAACAGTTAACACTTCCGTGATTTATGCATTACTCATGACTTCAGCAATGAATTTAGTTCTTTCGGTAACTGGCGTTTGTAAACACGCTAAAATTTCCCTTCTCTAATTCCATGCGCCTATGGCTTATTGGTTGGGGGTTAGCAATTCCGACTGACACCAAATCAGTCGAGGTTTGTTTCCGGCCAGAAGTAAGTGGATCTCTTAGCCACACAGATGAGCTGTGATACAGCGAAACAGGCTCGTATGTAGATGCCGAATATATATATAATTTATTTTAAATGCAAAACATATTTTAAAATAAAAAATAAACTGTATTCCGCGTATAATATATGAACTGTGCAAACATAGCTTTGATCAGATCTGTTTGATTCAAATTTAAAATACTCTGTACTCAGCATCGGACGATTACATTAAGCATGAAACTCCGAGTATGCATATATATATATATATGTGTGTGTGTGTGTGTGTGTGTGTGTGTGTGTGTGTGTGTGTGAAACGTATATAATTATAAATATCAATATATATATATATATATATAATTTGTTATATATATTATATTATTGATATATTACACATGCGCGGTACTTATTTGAAAGCGCTCAATATCAGTGATAGAACTGATACATTCATATAGATAGGAGTGAGTTTGTAACCCTGGGTTTCACGCTCAGACAAACCGATTAATTTTTTTAAAAAAATTGGCTATTCGTAGAGCTGCGTATATTGGTGTATTTTTGTGGAAGTTGTGGGGGATCTTACGTCTTGGGAGACGCAGACGTATAGACACATTTGTACACCCATTGACGTGCGCAAAAGCACACACACACACACTCGCGTCCACCTACTGGGGCTCTCACAATCATATATGCGAACCGTACGGGGCTTGGCATATATATGCATGTGTGTCGTTGCGCACAGACATACGCATTCGTTTGATGTATTCAAATAGTGTAGCGATGTCAACAGTTGTCGAATTCTCGTACGTACATATGTACGTATGATGGGGTCTGTGTGGAACTATGATAGACAAAAACTGCTATTATTTCATTTAAGGCTGTATTGTTATTATTATTTTTAAGTCGTTTATTAGCTTGTTTTTTTTTTGTGGTTGCGCATATTTAAATGGCAAAATTTCTAATTTGTTACGCTTGTTAGTTTTTATGTGGTTTGTGTTAATTTTTCTACGGCAGAGAGGAGTAATGTACGTAAATAATGATTGCGGACTGATACGGTGATAGTAATATTTGATGATAATAACAGTTGTGGTAGCAAATCTTTCTTTTAAAGCGGTAGTAGTGATTATTAATGGCAGTGTAATGATAATAAAAATAATTACAATTATTATGGTGGCATTTTGAACTGGAGAATAGTTGATTGGATTATTGTATCAGCGGTCTTTTCTTTTTATCTGTTTGGTATAAATTGTGATAATAGGTATTTATTTTCATGTATGCATTTAGAAATTAGTTCTGATCTTATATTTAGTAAGTTCTTTTGTGGGGCATTAGATATAATTGCTACTTTTGTGGGGCATTAGATATAATTGCTACTTTTTCAGGTAGCCGAAGTAAGAAGTTTTTTGTAATGTAGGCTGGAGTTTTTTTCAGTATTATCCAGTTTGTTGTTAGTGAAATATTTATGTCTTTTAGACGCGATACGTATGTGGATAGTGTAGTACTTTTCAAGTATTTTCAGTTGGAGAAGGAAAGATTGTGGTTGTTTTTTCTTTTCTTAAATGATCACTTTGTGGCACCGATATAGTGTATAGTGTTGTTGTTTTCACTTACCTTGGCTTTATATAATAATTTGTTTGTTGGCACTTTCTCTGGAGTGGACATGTAGTTCCTTTTCTGCAGTTGCATTGAAGTTATTCGGTTGCATTATTATAGGTTGTTAATTTTTGTGGTGTCCTGTTATTACTTGTGTAATAAGTTTTGTGCAGCTGTAACTATTTTGACGTTGTTTTTGTTGAATATTTTTGCTTCCCGGTTTGTCACCGTGAAGTGTTTTTCTATCAAGTTCTGGAATGTCTAACCTAAGTTTGTTTTCACGGCTTTGTTGTATGGTGGATTAAACCAGATAATATTTATTTTTCTGTTTTTGCTTTTTCGTTGCGCAGGTGTATATTGTGGTTGTTGTTTGTATCCACATTGTTTTAGTGCTTTGTCGTATGGTGTTTTTGTTATTGAATATGTGTATGTTAGATGGGTTTTTCGATAGTCTTCGACTGATTGATATGGGTATTTGTTTGATGATTGAAGGTGGGGGATTGGAGAATGTGTGTACGTAAGTTGGATCGTCATTATCTTTTTTGTATGGTTCGTATATGTTGTTGACCAAGTTAAGGGTGACGCCTATATGAATATAATATTGTGGTGGAGGTTAAATCTAAATTGGACATTGATGGGAAAACTCAGAAGCCTTAGTCTGTTTCATGCTAAACGTAGTCGTCAGGCACGTGATATTTAGCACGAAACAGACTGTCACCTCTGAATGTTGACTTCAATGTCCATTGTTATTTTTCTACTTCTGATAATGAGCACTTTAACTCTAATGTATATATAGAGTGTGTGTGTAAGAGAGAGATAAAGAGAAGGTACATAAAAATAATTTTACAAACATTGCAGGCGCGTTGCTCAAACCAAATCAAAGACTAAATTTCACATGTCCGCAAATCCTTCGTTTTTAAGTTTTTGATACACTACATATACAGGGTGGGGCAAAGCAACTTGCTTATTTGAATTTTTTACCCTGAAGCGATGTTAGTCCCGAGGGAAAACGGATTACTCGAGAGTGCGGGATTTAAAGTTTGTTTCTGTTTATTCCACACGTCACACACAGCGTGCGTGTCAATAGCCTTTTTCCAGGATACCTCATCACTTTGAGGGGTGATCTGCATTGGCTAGCACGGTCCCCTGATTTATGACTTTGTGACTATTTTGTATGGGGCTACCTGAAGTCAATTGTTTACAACGCTCGTTCTAACACCCTGGCTCACCTGAAGAACAACATTCGTCAAGTTGTCGCCAACATACCCACTGATAAGCTGGGAAGATTTGACCGAAACTTCAGAGTCTGATTAATAAACACCTTCTAACTGATGCCATCTTTAAATCTTGTAAAACCTAAAATTTAAACGTAGTAATTGTTGCTGTTTAAAGAATTACATGTATATCTACATTACTTTTGTTTTATTTGTTATTCCAAATAAGCAAGTTGCTCTGCCCCACCATATATATATATATATATATATATATATATATATATATATATATATAATAAAACTGACTCTGTACGTATCTAGATCCTAAAATTTTACAAAAGCAAACCTTGAGGACCACAAATAACCGGCAGAATCTAAGTCCGTTACTGTCCGTCGCTATAAAGCGTTGGACAAGAGGGGGAAAAAAAGAGAAAACCGCGGAGTACCGACAATACATACAGTACCTCGCAGCAAAGAAAAAAAAACCCCTCAAACGGAACCAACCACAAAGAAAGAAAAGTTCTCGATACAAACTAACCAATTCGAATTAACAAAGAGGAAGTAACGTAGAGCAAAAACACACGTGAAAAAATCACAAGATCGCCAAGACCTACCGCGGTTTCGCACAACGGCTCGTCAGGGCAACGGCAGACCAGGGATTCTTTTAAAAACGAGAAGTATAAACATAGTACAGCTTTATCCACCTATGTATGGGACATAAAAACCAAAACAAAAAGAGACCCCATTCTGAAATGGGAAATAATAAAAAAGTGCCCTAACTATAATAAAGACAATAAATTTTGTAGGTTGTGTGATGAGGAGAAGCTAGCAATAGCTAAATTTGAACCTGGCAACAAACTTATTAACGCGAAAACTGAAATACTGAATAGGTGCAGATTTCATAAGGCAAAATTTCTTGCTTAGTGTCTATAACCACACTGTGTCTCCGAAATTTAATTTTTTTTTTCCTCCGAACCTCCCCTTCCCCAGTTGGATATGCTGGTTGGTTAGTCTTTGCTCGGTGTGTCTATTTATTTGGTTAATCCCTGGTCTGCCGTTGCCCTGACGAGCCGTTGTGCGAAACCGCGGTAGTTCTTGGCGATCTTGTGATTTTTTCACGTGTATATATATATATATATATATATATATATATATATATATATATATATCAGTTGATAAAAAACGAATAGGAGATTTTCTAAGCGCTGCTTAGATGTGGCACAAGGCCACGCGTATGGGACGACCAGTGAGAAGACATGGATAGTACTGATATCATAAAATATTCACGTTATAAATTTATACTGTAACTGCAATTAGAATAGATACAAAATTCTTAAAACAATATTGTTTTACTTAATTAAAAAATGTTCAACATTATTATTCTTCATTCTTAAAAATATTTTTGTAAAACACAACTGAAGCAAAAATAAAATTAAAACCTAAGAAAAAAATGAGCTTGTCATGGCTAAGCTATCGTCTCAGACAAAGATTAAAATGTCTGAATCCATTTTAAGGAATATCGCGTTCGCTTTCCATTTTCTCCTCTATTTTCTGTTATCTCTCTTCCCTCTCTCGCCACTATCTATAGACAGCCTCGTTTTAAAACGAAAAAAAGTGGAACAACACAAAATTAAAAAAAAAAATATGGATATTTTTTAAATACTCTTTTATTTTTTTCTTACTGGAAAAATTAAAGAAAATTGAATTTCGCTTCAAGTAAAATTCTTCGGAAGAGCTGTTGGAGTGCTTCAAAATCACATTTTTTTATCATTTATAAATTGTTTAATCTCGTAGTAGCCTGTTACGATAGGATTTTTTTTAAGTATTTTTATTTGTCAAAAATTAACTACTTTTATACCAAGACAGAAAATTTCAAACACTAAATGGTTTTTCATATCTTTAATGAAGGCAATCAAAAAAGATTCTTCTGATTTCGTAAATCTGTCTGGAAAATAGTTTCTAAACAATGTATATTACAAGGGAAGTCAATCTCGGGCTCACTGTGCCTGAGTTTAAAAGCCTATATATATATATATATATATATATAGAGAGAGAGAGAGAGAGAGAGAGAGAGCGACAGAGAAAGAGATAAAGAGATAGAGACATGCATATAATATAAAGTAAATGAAACTAAATTCTGCTAGTAATGAATCCGTGCTCAAATGTATGATAAAAGAGGAAAATTTTAAACGACTAATAAATATACAGTATGTTTCTTACTGTTAGTGCTTTTAGCTTTATATATATATATATATATGAAAGATACTTACAAGAAAGTTGCTGCTCGAATATATATCGCAGTGTGGCTTCCCTGTGCCTCTTCTACAAATATTTTCATGGCTTCTGCTCCGATGAACTTAGCTCACTGGCACCCCCTATATACGAATTTCCCCTAGCCATAAGATTTGCGACTAGGTCCCACCCTTTTACCGTGAAACCAATAAATTGTAAACGCAAATTCTCCTCCATCAGCTTCTTTTCTCGAACTTCCCGCCTGTGGAATTCTCTTCCGCATACTTGCTTTCCTGACAGTTACAATCTCCAAGAATTTAAATGTAAAGTCAATAGTCATCTCCTGTCTCACTAACTTACATCCTCTCTGTCATGCTTTTCTACATCGACCCCACTCTCATCAGTACTCTCTTCCCTCTCCTACTCTCTTCCTGACACACCCTGCATCCTCTCACTCCTCATAACATTCCTCCTCATCCACCCCACTCTCATCAGTAATATCTTCTCTCTCCTACTCCATTCCTGACACCCCTGCAACATCTCACTCTTCATAACATTCCTCCTATGTAACCCCATGCACAACAGTGGTAGTAAAATTTTTTGCTTAAGGCGGCACGATTAATATATATATATATATATATATATATATATATATAGAGAGAGAGAGAGAGAGAGAGAGAGAGACAAAAATTTGGATAATTTTTTATTAAGATGGTTCTAAACTTTCGGCTTGCATGAGCCATCTTCAGAGAGGTTTCAAGGACTTTAACATAAAAACATCCACCATGAAAGGCGATTTTTTCTTGTGTTGACATAAAACTTTGCTGAGCAACTATAACAGTTACCAAAAATAGCAAACGCTCTCCTTGTAAATTTTTAATGTGGTTCTATGACGTCACACCACGTGAGAGCTCGAAATGGAAACAGAATCATATATTTAAATGCAATGTAATGTGTTATGACCAGATTTAAACGTGATTTTATTAAGTGTGGGTTGTTTGGATTTAATGTAGATGGCCTCCAATATCTGACGGTTCTTTTCACTGTGTGTATGAGTAAGGATTATTATATTGGTGACTAAAATCTGTCTGATATTAACTACATGGTTATGTTTTTCTAAGAAAAGTTGTTTAACTGCAGCCGAACATCTAAAAAATAACAGAAATATTGTTATCTGACGTGCCGATAAAACCACGACATTTGTTATTTTAAACAAATTTTAGACAAAGTAGAATATTACTTGCTGCGAAGTGCACTGTTTCTAAGTGGCAAAGCATACAAGATCAAAGAATAGTTTCCCTTTCAAAAGGGCGATACAGGTTCTAACACTGCAGAAGAACGCATTCTTTCATATAATTTCTTGAAGGCGTCGATTGATGGTCGTAATTATAGTCTGTAAAATATATAAATAAAATCTTCAGTTTCGATTCAAATAAATGTATGCATTTTAGCAATATTCATATATTACATATATATATATATATATGTGTGTGTGTGTGTGTGTGTGTGTAATGAATTATTTTGAACATTATTTTTACCGATACTCGTATATATATATATATATATATATATGTGTGTGTAATGTATTATATATATATATATACATACACACACATATATATATATATATATATATAAATTATATATATATATACATATATATAATTTTCATGTCGTTATTTATTACGTTATTTAAAACCGTATATATTTGCATACAATAAATACTGCTGGAAATAAAAGTGTCCAGATAGATTCAGACAACCCGTGATTCATTATAGGCTACTTCATGTACTGCCACCGTAATTGAGGTGTGTTTATTTGTCACGACGGTCTGAAGAATCGCAACTTTCATGTTTGAATTTAGAATTTTCTTTCATCTAGAATTTTTACCATCCAAAGCTACAGAACCCATAGCTTGGAGGAGAAGAGATAGATTCATATATTTTCGAAGTATATTAAAACGTATTTAACCCGACTGGAATTCGAACTTGACTCTTAGATTCTTCGGTCCGAGGCACTATCCATTACTCCAATGCCTCTATGAAACAGTACTCAATGGATAAAAATACAGGTAAAATTAATGATAATAAATTAATATATATATATATATATATATATATATATATATATATATATATATATATAGGGTACGTATCGATGGAATAATATTCGTATCCAAAGAAACTTTATTCTTAAAAAAGTGCTCAATACAAAGTAGAGCTAATAATATTTATTCAGAAATTATAACATGAATATTTTATAATATCGCCACAAAAGTAGCTATTTTGTTTCGACTCGACTTGTGTTCTATCAAGCGATGAGAATTATTTCAAGTTGAAAGTTTTAAAAGGTTAAAAAAAACAGCGAACCCCTTTTAAACCCCTTTGCTTGTTTTTAACCATTTAAAACCCATCAATTTTTAATAAACCTCATCACTTGATAAGACACAAAAAGCTACTTTTGTAGTGATATAGCATATTCTTGTTATGATTTCTGAATATATATATATATATATATATATATATATATATAAACCAGATACTAGACAGAATTAAATTAGACCATTGCACAGAGGAATTACAAAGTGCTGAATGCATATATAATGCCGTACTTTTAAATTTTTTTCATTCGGAATTCAGCCGATCAGGTAATTTTGGTTTCAAACTTTCGGTTCTTCAGGCTTTTTATACTCAGTCAGTTACGTGCCACACGTCAAACACGCTTGGGCGATTATGTCTCAAAAGAGACACGACTGAATGGGTAGAATATTATCCCACAGTAAGTTGTCATTACTTTCTGTGGTAGACTGGTTGCCAACCAAGATTATAGCATTTAATGTGTCCTGATATTTAACCCAAAACTGGAGGGAAGAGACAGATTAATACCTTTCTCAAGGGTACTTGTGTGTAAGTGAATTAAATATTATTTATATTAAATTATCTATAATATGAATATAATATAAAACGCTTGAAGGTACGGAGAGGTCTAAACCAGGTTTGCGTAAACGGCTGAATTCTGAAAAACTAAGAATTAATCGTTTCACTAATTTCACTGTAACAAAGTGGGACCTATTAGTTCTGGTAAATTTATACACAGAGGGCACCAGTGAGCTAAGTTCATTGGAGCAGAACCCGTGAAGGTATTTGTAGAAAAGACACTGGGAAGCCACATCACACCGGTGAGAAAGCGACTAGACTGCAGCCGAGCTGCCAAGTCGGGATCGATTACATTACAGATTCAACGCTGGATTTTATCAAGAACGCTGAGGTGAATAGCAGGAACACCCGACCAGATGTGGCAGCAATTTTTAATACACCGGCGGATGGTAGATTTATATACGTTCAAGATGGATTCAGAAGGGGAAAGTTCCTGGCCCTGCACAATGAACCGACCTTCTTAGCAGCAGATTTAGCTATGGATTCGAGATAGCCATTCCACTTGATGTCTGCTGAGAGAGTTTGGCCAAGGAGCAGCGGTGTTTTGCCCTCAAGGAGGGTAGCCTGATCCATGCTAATGGGACGGTGAGTAGGAGAGCCGACTTCGAATTCGTTGAATTCCTCACACTCATTTACGAACAAATACCCTTGTGAAAGGTATTAAGTTGTCTCTTACTTCCAGTTATGGGTTAAATAATAGGAAAAGATTAAGTTTTTACAGCCTTGGCTGTCAACCAGTCTACCGCAGGAAACAATGGCAACCTACTTCAGGATAATCTTTCGCCCAGTTAGTCCTGTCTCTTTCGAGACATAATCACCCAAAGCGTGTATCATGTATGATACTTAAGAGTATCATTTCAAATGTATGACTTATAGTTATGGAATTTTTTAAAAACAAGCGATTGGAAATTAGCAGAAATCTGAAATGGCATTCAACGTTATCTGCACTTGAATATGTTGTTGCTATAATATGTTGTGTTGAATAGTTGATTTTGATAGAGAGGTCCGCAAAAAGTTGATGATTTCTGTTTATTATTTTCGTGCTGTAGAATATTGGGGTTGTCAACAAGTATGTTACTGTATTGTGAAGTTGGACAAGAATGTGTCTTTGAGATGCTGCGCAGCAGAAGTTCTATCCAACAAATTAAGCGTAAGACGTTTTGATAATTTTTGTGGTCGTCAAGCCAACATATGTACTTACATTTTTGTCAGATATTTCAATGGACATTTAAATTGATAAACAATGTTGGTTTTTCCAAAACACTACTTGAGGGAGAAGAGTTATTTCGCATGATTAAGTTGGTTGTGTATATATATATATATATATATATATATATATATATATATATATATATATATATATATACCACCTAATGAGCCAGAAGAACCCACTTAGGTTTCCTCTAAACGGATCGTCAGGGAAATCTGGCTAAAGAGGAAAAGAAAAAACGACATGTAAATAGGTAATCAAGACAACCCACGCGACCAAGAAATTAATGAAACTACAACACAAGGGGAGGGGGAGGTTAACAATTTTATTACTATTAATTTTTAATTTTCAAGGGGACGGTAGAAAACAAAGACGAAAACAAAAACTTACTATACCACGATAGACTGGCCTAATCTAATAGCCAGGGTTTGCTATGCTTACATTTATTCAGGATTTCAGTAAGTCGGTTGCTCATACAAGGCTATAGCTAGTTCCTCTTCAGCAGACAGCCTGCAAAACTCCTGGCCAGCCTTGTATTTAGAACATCTCTTGAGTATCTCCCATTTAAAGATAGGGTTCTTATTTATTCCCTGCTTAATAGTCCATACGTAAGTGGATAATGTAGTACTATGCTTTTTTTTTCGTTATTGAAACTACTTGTGTGATTATAATATCTTTTTTTAAACTTATCCTTATATATATTTTGACTGACTTTCATACCCTAAGCACTTGCTTTTTTTTACAAACATTTTTTCCTTTGTTCGATATTTTTTAAGATGCTTTTCCAGACAAGTATAATTATAATCTTGTTTATATATATATATATATATATATATATATATATATATATTAGTTGGATTTTATTGGAATTGATTAATCCATATATATATATATATATATATATATATATATATATATATATATATATATATACCACCTAATGAGCCAGAAGAACCCACCTAGGTTTCATCTAAACGGATCGTCAGGGAAATCTGGCTAAAGAGGAAAAGAAAAAACGACATGTAAATAGGTAATCAAGACAACCCACGCGACCAGGAAATTAATGAAACTACAACACAAGGGAGGGGGAGGTTAACAATTTTATTACTATTAATTTTTAATTTTCAAGGGGACGGTAGAAAATAAAGACGAAAACAAAAACTTACTATACCACGATAGACTGGCCTAATCTAATAGCCAGGGTTTGCTATGCTTACATTTATTCAGGATATATATATATATACTCTGGCATGTACGCATCGCTCATTCAGTGAAATGAATTAGAGTGCTTTAGCTATTGGGCGCGTATTATGTAATGCGCTAAAAAGTCTGCCTACTTCCACCGAACGCCCATAGCCCAGGGGTAGAGTCGCGGACTGGCGCCATTTCAGTCGCTTTTTAATCCTGGTTAATAAAAGCAATCGGAGTCTAACCGTACTGATGAGCTGTGATATGGCGAACAGATCTGTCTGCGGATAGCAATATATATATATATATATATATATATATATATATATAATTTACGTATATATACCTATATTGATCAGTATTGTCTTGGTTCAGCTATGTAATATATGCACAAACACAAAAATGACATTTGAATAATATGTTACTCTCCCGTTCATGCCTTTTACTGGCCAATAAATTTGGAGATATGAAAAATGCAAGAAATTTCAAACCTATAAAATCAGACTATTATAACCTTTTATTGAAGATGAACGAAGATGTTCAAGTAGTATTAGTAAAAAAGGAAAAGAAGAAAGAAAGAGGATGTGGATAGGAGAATAAGAAAACGAAAGGAAAGATGAGTCAAAGAAGAAAAAGAATGAGGCGGTGCAGAAGAAGAAGAAAGATAGAAAGAAAAGAGGATGCGGTGCAGTAGAAGATAAAGAAGGAGGAGAAGAAGACGAAAAAGAAGTACCAGAAGAAGAAAATTGGAAGGCAATAAAAAAGGAACTCAAGAAAATACAAAATATAGTAGAAGAAGAATGAAAGAAAAGAGGAAAGAAATGTAGTGAGAATAATAATAAAGAAATATAGTAAAACGGTGAAAATATTGCAGGATAAAAAATATTAAGAAAGAAAGAAACAAACAATAGAAGAAGAGTAAAGATGAGTGTTTAATGTAATATGAGAAAGAAAGAAAGAAAGAAAAAAGAAAGAAAGAAGAGGTAAGATGATGGTTTAAATAATTATGTGAAGGAGTTCAATGAATAAATAAATAAAGAAAGAAAGAAAGAAAGAAGAGGAAATATGAGGGTTTAAAATATTACATGGAGGAGTACACGAAAGAAAGAAAGAAAGAAAGAAAGAAAGAAAAAGAAAAAAGAAAGAAGAGGAAAAATGATGGTTTAAATAATTATGTGAATGAGTTCAATGAATAAAGAAAGAAAGAAAGAAAGAAAGAAAGAACGAAAGAAAAAAGAGGGAAGAGGTGTGTTTAAAGTAATATTAGGAGGAGTGGAAAGAAAGAAAGAAAGAAAGAAAGAAAGAAAGAAAGAAAGAAGAGGAAAGATGATGGTTTAAATAATTATGTGAAGGAGTTCAATGAATAAATAAATAAAGAAAGAAAGAAAGAAAGAAAGAAAGAAAGAAAAAAGAAGAGGAAATATGAGGGTTTAAAATAGTACATGGAGGAGTACACGAAAGAAAGAAAGAAAGAAAGAAAGAAAGAAAGGCGAGGAAAGATGAGGGTTTAGAGTAGTATGAGGAGGCGTAGAAGGAGAAGAAAAAAGAAAGAAAGAAACAATGAAAAAAGAAAGAAAGAAGACGAATACTGGAACCAGTAAAAAGCACTACCAAAGAAAATACGGCTGACAAAATTATAATAAGAAGCATAAAAGGAAGGAAAGATTACATGAAAGACTATCATATCAAAATATGTAGCAAAAACAAAGCAACAATTTTTACTTCATTTTTGTAAAAGGAAGAACGAAAGATGGAAAACAAATATTCAGTCATTAGTTTACCGCTATTGAAAAAAATGTCCTGTCGCATTTTTGACATTATCACTTCTTCGTTACATCTTCAATATTTCCTGTAATTAAATTATAATGTTCTTACTTTCTTTGTAGTCAAATTCATAGAAGAACAATTAAATTTTGTATCAATTTTCCGTTTTTGAAATGAGTTAAGATAAGGCGTATATATAATTAGAAATAAGGTCTTTCAACAATGGAATCAGTAAGAAATGGCTGTTCTTTTTATGGGGAATGCACCCTCTGAATTTTTTCTCAAATAAAATAAGAAAGAAAAAATAAACCAGATGTATGAATTGTTGTATTGTTCAATAACAAGACCAGTCAAAAACCGCAAACCTCCACCAAGGCAATACCTGCTATTTAACCTGGGGACCAACAGAATATAACTGAACTTGAAAATATTTTTTTCCTGTTGAAGGCGACAATTAAAACACGCAAGGATTTGAATCGAAGCTAGAATGCATAAAAATATATTAGTGTCAGTCAGTCAGTTAAGTGCCATACGTTATACACGCTTTGGTTGATCATGTCTCTTTCGAGACATGACTGACTGGGCAGAAGATTATCTCGCAGTAGGTAGACTGTTTGCTAGACAAAGCTATAGAACCCAATCTGTCCTATTATTTAACCAAAAACTGGAGGGAAAAGAAGGAATAATATCTTTCCCAAGGGGATTTGGGCGTAAGTGAATGCAAGGAATTCAACTGGAATTCGAACTCGGGACCCCGATTTGTCGTTCCGAGTTGATATCCACTGCAACACAACGCCCGTATATACTATATTATACCTGCTGTATAACCTGGGACTCAACAGAATATAAATGAACTTGAAAATAATTTTTTCCTGTTGAAGGCGAAAATTAAAACATGCGATGATTTAAATCGATATAGAACCCAATCTGTTCTATTATTTAACCAAAAACTGGAGGGAAAGGAAGGAATAATATCTTTCCCAAGGGTATTTGGGCGTAAGTGAATGCAAGGAATTCAACTGGAATTCGATACCCAGATTTTTTGTTCCGAGTTGATATCCATTGCACCACAACGCACTATGGCAAAATTGTCACTTTTCAAAAGTAGCATAATATAAAACAGGGGAATGCGGTCTTTGACCGGCAGAATATAGATTAAATAAATTATTCGGTTAGAAGCGAAAAATGCAGAAACGACGTTCAAGACCGGAAAGATAAAAAATGAGGGAATGGCCGAATTATATTTTACTAGACCGACAGAAATATACTTTTTGGTCCAAGAAACAATGACAAATAATCAGGGGTTGCATCAGTATGTCAAAGTCAGAAAAAATTGAACAATGAAATAAACAAGAATGTGATTACATCATAATGCAATTGGTCAAAGACAGCAATTGGCGACTATGCTTGCCGGGGATTACGTAATTGGGTGAAGATCGACCGGGCTTGAACTTATATATAAGACCGTGTTTTACCTGGTCTGAAGGACAGTCAGAGAAGACGAAGTTAAAGACACGAAGAGAACACAAGAAAAAACTCCAGCCGTCGCTCCCTCGTATGCGCGTGATTCCTCTGACTAACCGTCTACACAACCGCTTCAACAGAGAATAAACTGAATAAGTTATTATATTTTTATACACACGTTACCCGTGGTTATATTTCAAGCCGATCATCAGCAGGTTATCCAGCATATGTCGCTTTGGTATATAACAATATCGTCATCATCTCAACGATTAGCAAGAAATGGTTATTAAATTGAGAATAAAGACAATGAACTTGATCGCTATCAAGGAATGAAATACAAAAAAAAAAAAAGAAAATGAAAAATGAAATTAAAAATTAGGCTTCAAAAATTGTGGAAGGCTTTGTTTTTACTTTTTAATACCCCAACATTGTATTTTAACTCATTTTTATGCGTCATTTTTAACTTTATTTTGGTTTTGAATAATAAATATTAAATTTATATTGTAAATAATAATATTTTTGTAGAAAAAATGCGTTCAGAAAATGTAATAACGAAAAGCAATCTACAGTAGGTGATTCAGTATTTGTCATGTTAATCACATGAAAAGATATTAGTAAAAATAACGAAAACAACTCAGAGTCAGTATCTTGTACAGGATTGAACTCAAAATCTAATCAGTTCGTGCCAGTCATGAGACCAATCATCCCTGAAAGTTTTATCCGAACCCATCCAGCAGTTCTAGATGATATCTTGACTATGGAGAGAGACAGACAAACAAATAAACAGACAGACAAACGTGAGAGAATACAATAAAAATTGCGGTAATAAGGTAAAAAAAAACTTTCAAAGAATCAATAAAAAAATCTTTCGCAAAATGTTGAAAATATATTTCGCGAAGTATTTGTTTGATCTTTTGCCACACATTATCAGTGAATTTTTAGCCGAGGTTCATTAAGAGTTTCGGGTCTTGCAAAATCAAGCCCTCTCTCAACTCTGATCCCGGCGATACTAATCTGGTATCGATTTGTGTGTCAGCTAAATCTTCCCTCTTTATTAAATCACAAACTATAACTCTGCCTAGCAATATATAATCTAGTCACGGTTAACACCCAGTTAACCAGCAATCTACGCTCTTCCATGAAAAAGGAAGCAAACATTGTAACAGTTTCGCTCTGGGAAGGAATATGTTTTAAAAAAATAACAAAATTCAGGAATAAAAAAATAAAGATATGTGTTTGGCTATATTACTGAGATAAGGTATTAACATAATTTACATTGTTTGGATTGTTCCTGGCAATGAACTGAACACTTTATTTCAATCACTGTGGTAGATTGTTCTCGTTCTATGAGTCATGCCACTTACAAATGTTTCAGTTATCTCAATTTAATTAATCTTTTCTCTTTTTTTGTTCGTTAGTTATTGAAATCACAACTCTTTAGGTCCCACCCTTTTACAGTTAAACAAATAAGATGTAACCGTAAATTCTACTCCAACAGCTTCTTTTCTCGCGCTTCCCGCCTGTGGAACTCCCTTCCACACGTCTGCTTTCCCGACAGTTACAATCTCCAGGTGTTTAAATGTAGGGTCAATAGACACCTCCTATCACACTAACTCCCAACTATTCTCACAACACTCTCATCTACCCAACCCTCATTCTCGGTATCCTCACCCGCCTATCACCCACCCTCTGTTATTTCCTATATTTAATCAGCCTTTCTCCACTCTACGTAGCCCCCTGCACAGTAGTGGCAGTGACATGCCTTGCTCGGGGTGAAACGCTTATAAAAAAAAAAATGTCACTTGATCAAACCAATGTTATTCTCAGCTGTGCTCCGTTTCCCTGAGTGGGTCAAAGTATCAATCTTAGGGACAGAAACTTAATGTCTCAGTAAGCATTTTACCAAAGCTCATATTATAATCTTGGTGTTTGTTGTTGTTTTGCTTTAACATTCAGTATTACTGTATTCATTTCTACGCTTGGTCTGCTTACGGGAATTTTTACCCAGCTTATGTGATGATTCTTTAAGTTTTCGTAATTCCAGTGATGTTCTCTACTTATTATTTTACCTTAATCCCTCATGAAACAGTAATCACTCGTTTCTCTTCATATGTGGTCAGCTATTACTGATTTTTAAAATTTTCTCTCCTGTTATTTCATTGCTGTGTTCTTATCAAAAGGTTTGAAGATGGGAGCGTACAACGGCCAAAACGTCGTCAATATGCAAAGATAATGTAATTCAGAATCCTTTTACCCTCAAAATAGGCAAATTTAACTGCCCATTCTACTCTATCAGACTTCCCTTTCGCAAGCTTACTTATCTGATAGCTACAACCTTCAAAAGTTTAAATGCAACGTTAATTGCCATCGTCTATCTCCCTGATTCTCATCTCTTGCTTACCCTTTCTACAACATCACCAGTTCTGTTTTCTTTTCTGTCATCGGTCTCTCCTTATTGTACCCCACTACGCACCAGTGCCAGAACAGCCTTGCTTGGGGTAAAACAATTATATAAAAAATCATTGACTCTCTCTGTGTCTGGGAGCTCTCACTTGACTATATAAATGAGAGCTTGTCAAGATTCTTGATTCCTCTAGCCAAATTTGACATTGGTCTATCTAATTTATCTACCCTACAGTTTTAATCTTATTATAACTTGTCAATTAACGACATGTTACACTCCTTGTTTAGAATCTCTAATTATAACTTTCTGTAAAGTTAATTGTCTTTTTGAGTGATCAATATAAATACAGGGTGTCCGTAAAGTCCGTGTGCATTTTTAAAAATTTTTTAACTTTATTTGTATTTGTGATAGAAATAATCTGTAAAAAAAGTTACAAAGTTTAATGTACCTAGTTTTAATTATAGTTATAGAATAATTCTTTAACACAAGATTTGCAACAATTTTTAGATACGTAAACAAATATGAACTGCAAAATATTATTACCCTTTGTATTGCTAAAAATGGGGGACAAACTTAATAAAAATGTCTATAAAACCATAAATAATATAGATTTACTTCTTTCTAATCCTTTTCACAAATTATTTCTATCGCAAGTACAAATAAAGTTATGAATTTTTTTAAGGCGCACACGATCTTTATGGACAAACTGTATATCCCTAGGGTATGAATTAAAAAATTAAAATTTTTCCTGGTCTAGAATAATTTGTAAAAACACCCATGTTTTAAATAGATCGTGTTCTTCTCCATGTGCTGTTTACCTTCAAGACGTAGGCGATCATGGACGTCCACTTGCTCCTGTCTCTTTTCACTTTTAATATTTTTCTTTTTGATATCTTTCCGAAACACTTCTCCACCATCCATTTGCTCAAGCCTATCCAATATGTCTTGCACTGCTTTTCACTGTCTCTCTTTCCCTCCAGCCGCTCTGTGAGTATAAGATTCTCCAGACACTCCTTTTTTATTACATGACTCAGGAAGTACCGTTATCTCTTCCAGATACTAAGTACGAGTTTTCCTTTCGTTTGCATTCTCTTAAACACCCCATTATTGATTACGTGCTCGGTCCATAGCATTCTCAGCATTCTTCTGAAGAACCAGATTTTTCCTGCCTCGAGCCTCTCCTTTATCCTTGAAGAGATAGTCTAACTTTCGATGTCATACAGAAAGACAAATATCACTTATGAGTTCAACACTCTTTTTTTTGTGAAAGTGGAACTGCTTGCAAGCAGAAAAAAGAAAGGACTTCCAGGAAGGCTTCATCAATGGAATCGACGCGTAATAACATGTAACAAGGATAGTATTTCGAAGGAAATTAAATACCGAATTGATATGTGATTTAATTTTCTGTAGCATCATTCCTGATACATTTCATAAACACACACACACACATGTGCTTCTCTCTCTGTGTGTGTGTGTGTGTGTGTGTGTGTGTGTGTGTGCGTTGGCTACTGTCAACAATTGACACAACAGCGTATGAAACCGTTTTAAAAATGAATAAATAAATAATCGAAAATATTAATGAATTCACTCCCGTCTTTTTGAACTGTCATTTACAGAAAGAAAAGGGCAAACTAATGATCAAAATATCAAAAAATAAAAAGTAAATCTGACGAGGAACTTAAAGAAAAAAATCATAGACGAAAAATAAAGTATCTTAAAGTTAATAAATAGAAAGCAGACGGGTTGAATCGGCTTTGCATATTTTTTGATTATTTTTGTCATATTTGCGATTTTTTCTTTAACGACGCCATTTTGAATCACTTTTTTCTTTCGATTTTTTTAAAATCCACCTTAAAAATTTTTTATTGTGATGTATTTTTTTTAACCTATAGAAAATACTTGTACATTTTTTTAGCTTTAATCTTATATTTTATGATATTTTGTTCGGTCGCTGTCTTTTTGCGGGTTTGGAACTTTTTCACTGCTTCACATCTATATCATATTCCAAATTTTCACATACTTTCTGGCTTTTTTCTTTAAGTTTAGTTTTCGCTTTTTGTATGCTTCCTTATTTTCTACATTCATTGACGTTTTTGTTGAATTATACTATTCATGTTTTTTTTCCAATTTAACTTTATTTCTATCTCTCTATCTATCTATCTATCTATCTATCTATCTATCTATCTATCTATCTATCTATCTATCTCAGTCTGTTCATATCTATCTATCTATCTATCTATCTATCTATCTATCTATCTATCTCATCTATCTATCTCAATCTGTTCATATCTATCTATCTATCTATCTATCTATCTCATTCTGTTCATATCTATGTATCAATCCATCTATCTATCTCATTTTGTTTACATCTATCTATCTATCTATCTATCTATCTATCTATCTATCTATCTATCTATCTATCTATCTATCTATCTCAGTTTATCTAAATGTTGAGGAGTCACCCTTTTTCACACTGTCTATTGACTCTTCCATGGTATACAAATAATCCTTCCTACAGAGAACATGTTGTTGTTGTTAGAGTTGCTGTGACTCTTCAACTATAACACTGTCAGCCCTCTGCCTTCGTGTAGATGGCGCTCTCTGCTTCCGAGCAGAGAGCAATAACCGAGTCCTGGTTCCGCCGAAGGGTAGAAGCACGACTGGGCAAAAATAGACAGACATTTTTTGGCCGGGCCATATAGCCCGGAAATCCCAGTTATAACTGACCATGTGTCACATGTTGCCCTTACTAGGAGGGACAACTAAATATAGTTGTTGTTAGAGTTGGGTTTTTTTTTCAGAGCAGTTGAACCGCCGCTCGTTCGTCAGCCAAAATATAGACTATAACCCGGACTTACTTCTTGTATATATTTGACTCCTACTAACAAATATTCCTGAAGATACTAACCGTGTTCAGGTTGTATATCTGTTATTCAATATACCTCATATCTGTTTTTGTTATTGTTATATTGTATGGTTTTCCATACAAGAATCCACAACACTAAATATTTATGTGTCTATTTGTCTAATATACCTACATATCTCTTTCTTTCTCTTTCTCTCTCGTACTATCTATCTATCAATCTATCTATCTCAGGTCTTTTCATATTTATCTATCTCAATCTATGTATCTATTTGATTTATCTCTTCTGTTTATGACTATGTATTATCGCTCTCTTTCTCTTCCCTCTCCCCGATACTCTTTCTGTTTTTGTCTGTCTGTCTCTCTTTCTCTCTCTCTCTCTCTGTATATATATATATATATATATATATATATATATATATATATATTGTACTGAGACAACAGATCATTTTTAAACATATATTTTTAATGTCTATTTTCTTTAATCATGAGCCGTTCTAAACATTGTATTTGGTTAAAGTTTCAGATGACAATAAAAACAAAAATTATCCAACATTTAGATATTTTTTTTTATTATGCTGAATTTAAGCTTTCGGCACACATGCCTCATCTTCAGAGAGGTTACAGGGACGTTAGCATGAAGACATCAGCCATCAAAGATGACTTACAAAACACATTCCTATGCGGCGATACCCGTCACCAAATAGAAGACGCAGATCATTAATTTGTAATGCGGTCCTATGACGTCACACTACGTGAGAGACCGAATAGTTAAAAGAACCATATGTCTAAATGTAATATAATGTGTTGTGACTAAATTGAAATGTGATTTTATTGAGTGTGCGTTGTTTCATTTAATGTAGATGGCCTGCAGTATCTGAAGGTTCTTTTTACTGTGTGTATGCGTGAATATTATTGGTTTATGGACTAAAATCTGTCTAATATTACATAGCTATTGTTTACTAAGCAATGCTGTTTAATTGAACTATGCTCAGAAAGGCGATCGGTAAGTGTATGTGAAAACGTGGTTGTAGCAAAAACAATATAAGTAGAGGGTTTATTATTTGTATCAGAGATACAATCTCTGAAAATTGAAACATTACACTGGTTTTCTGTTGTGTGGTTGTAGAGTTAATAAAGACCATGGGGCCAATTGTTTTAATTTTTTTTATAATATATGATAAGCTAAATTTGATTATTAAGGTCATAATGTTCTGCATCTTTCCGAATACACCATAGATTTCAAATAGCCCTTCCCCCAAAATCAAGTGGGGTAAAGTCTGGAGATCTGGGAGGCTACTCCACAGGACCACGCCGACCAATCCAAGCACGTGGAAACATTTGATTTAATCAATGACGTACGTGAATACTAAAATAAGATTTAGCCTCCATTTTATTGAAAGTAAACGAAGAATTTACGATACCCGTATAGAAACATTTCTTCTTGCAACAAGTTTAGATACTTATAGGCATTAAGTTTTCCATCAATAATTATTTCAGTTCAAGCACTTCTTCCAGGATACTTGAAATATAAAAAAAATAGAATGCTAAAAATCCTAGATATAGAAACTGATGGGCACAATATATATATATATATATATATATATATATATATATATATATATATATATATATATGTATGTGTGTGTGTGTGTGTGTGTGTGTGTATTGTAAGAAAGTGAAAGTGAGAGCGTAGATTAAAACCTACTGTTCCAGCTTTGATATATATATATATAATTTTCAATAGGGATACAATCAAACTGAAGTATAGCTTTACTAGTAACTTAGAAAATTTCCTAAAGAAACAAAACGCCAGAAATTTAAATAGCATTGTAAAAAACAAATAACTCATAAAGAATGCAACTGCAGGGAAAAAATAAATACCCACTTCAAGGACTTTGTAATACAGAAGAAGTCATTTACAAAGCAAAATTACATGACTTACATGGATAAAACAAATCATGTTTAGGATCAACCAAAGATACTTTTAAGACCAAATGGTTTAATCACAGGTCTACATTTAAAATAGAAAATGTAACAAATTGTACAAAATTGGCTAGCCACGTGTGGAAATTGAAATCAAAAAATGGAAAAGACCCAGACGTAACGTGGAGTATAGTAAAAACAGCCAAGCCTTATAACGGTGGCAAAATATGTAGACTGTACCTGGAAGAAATGCTAGCTATTATATTATTCCCCCCAAAAAATGATTTACTGAATGAAAGAACAGAAATTATGAAGAAGCGTAACCATATCATAAAATATCTATTAGAGACAGACAACCATGGATGAAAACGTCATAATTTCTTCTAATTTTGAAAATTAAGCGTTCGAAAAATTCCCCATTACGTGAGCGTTCTTAAAAAAACCGTAAAATCAATTATTGTAAATAGCCTGAAACAGCACATGTTAGAAACCTAGGTTGCTTAATAACCCGTTCACAAATGAAGAATATATATATATATATATATATATATATATATATATATATATATAGACATCCGCAGACTGATCTGTTTCGCTGTATCACAGTCATCAGTACAGTTAGACTCCGATTGCTTTTAACCCATGATTGAAACCCTACCGAATTGGCGTCAGTCAGCGATTGTACCTCTGGGCTAAGGGCGCTCGGTAGAAGAAGGCAGACTTTTTATTTATATATTCGTCGTGCTCCACACAATATATATATATATATATATATATATATATATATATATATATATATATATATAATCATACATTAGCTCATCATTAGCTCATTTATTAGCTCATCATATATTACACAAATTTTAAAACAATTAACCTTTCACTCTCTAAGATTTCTACAACGACACAACAATAATCCAGTGTAGTGTTTCAAATTAAATGCTCGTTCAGAGATTGTATATTTGACACTAATAATAAATCCACTATATATATATATATATGTATATATATATATATATATATGTGTGTGTGTGTGTGTGTGTGTGTGTGTGTGTGTGTGTGTGTGAGTAGACAATGTGGATCACGACTAATGTTTTACTAAAGGTCAATTGTTTTTTTTCACAGCATGTTTTATCCTGCACAAGATCATAAGAGGGCCATTTGAGGTAGAGTGTCACGTTAAGATGTTTTTTATGCGCGTAGAAGGGAAGATAACGGTTAACTCTAGACTTAAACAAGTGAACGTTGTAGCGAACGAGGAAACATTATCTTAGGAGCTTGTTCGATAGGAACTTGGTATTTCAGGATGAAGCTGTTTGAGTGGCTCTCACTTGTAGCCCATGGAATACTGAGATCAGCTGCACTAGTAATCTATCAATTTCGGTATTTTTATATCTTCACTTATATCTTTTTATGCATCTAATTTTTATTACGACCAAACAATAGGTCTTTATGCGTTGTTGTGTAGTTGACATCCGCTCGGAAACGAGAAATCGAAATGCCGGGTTTCTAATTCCAGTTAAATTCGTTGCATTCACTTGCGCACAAATACTCTTGCGAAGAATATGCATATGTCTATTTCCCCAAGGTAAGTGTTAAATGGTAAGACAGATTGGGTTCTATGAACTTCGTTGGCAATCAGTCCACCGCAGAACGAAATGGCAATGTA
Organism: Ascarosepion bandense; assembly: GCA_037127315.1. Classification (NCBI taxonomy): domain Eukaryota; kingdom Metazoa; phylum Mollusca; class Cephalopoda; order Sepiida; family Sepiidae; genus Ascarosepion; species Ascarosepion bandense. The sequence continues at coordinate 1,756,414 of JBBBDQ010001805.1, forward strand.
CTGCGGGAAAATATCCTATCCAGTCAGTCATGTCTCTCAAGACATGATCGCCCGAGCGTGTATCACGTATGGCACATAACTGATTGATCATTACGTCTATGAGTTTATATTAATCTGTTGATATCTATCTATCTATCTATCTATGGTTATAGTTCATGTATGTTTAATTCTTCAATCCTGTGTATTTTAATATATATATACATATATATATATATATATGTATATATATATATATATATATATATATATATATATATATATATATGTAAATCCAAAAGGATGTGAAATTAGGTAAATCCTAAAAACCCGATTTTATTAATATTATTTTAGCAATATTAAAATTGATCAAGGTGATCAAGGTGGAGGGCTTGATGTAAAGAGTATGAAAAATGATTTTCACAACTAACATCAAACATTGACTGATGACTAAATTCTATCTCGAAACAGAAATTTCCATGTTGCAATGTACTTTTAATTCATAATTTTTTAATTATATATATATATATATATATATATATATATATATATATAAAATATATATTATATATATATCAAAAATGTTTTAGAACGTGTACATAATTTCTTCTATATATGCCCTCTTCTCTACAATCATACGGCTGTTTAAGTGTTTGAACTCAAACACATCATCGGGAAAAATAAAGGTTTGGAATCATTCTCTGTTTATATTTGGTTCGTTGTTGTCGTGGTGGTTGGTTGGGTTTTTTGGTAATTAAGTGAATGTGTTTCTTGTTTTGACCGTTAGACTTTCGAAGAATCTGGTGTGTAAGTGTGAAATTGTTGATTAATGGTATTATCTGTTGGAATATACGTTTTATCGGTTGGGTATAGGGCGGCGTATTGAGTTGTCCTTTTTATGTTTGGATATCGTTTAACTTATTGATATCCGCTGTTAGTGGACCTAATTCATGTATTTATTTTGATCCTGTGTCTAGGTTTTCATTTGAGGTTTCTTAGATAAATGTGATAGGGGTGGGGTGTTTTTTCTTTCCAATTTTGATTTTTTCGGTATGGAATATTTTTTATTTTATCTGTTTTTTTTTAAATATATTTTTTTAATATTTTATACACAAGTTTGGAGTATTTTTGTATTCAGGCGAAGTTATTTCAAGAAATCTAAATTTGTATTTTTTAGGAAGTAAATGCAAATTAGCATTTTATCAGTTTTTTTGGATAAAGTTGTATGTTTAATCTTAATTTTAAGTTTAGAGGGTCGGTTTTTTCTTTTAATTTTTTTAATATTCTTTTTCTATAAATTATCCTATTTATTTCTTTTAATTTTGATATATTTTATTTATTAAGATATTTTTGCGGGCATTAGATCTTAGTTTAAGTATTTAATACATCGATTTTTTCTATAGAATTTTTTATCTTTTATAATAATAAAAAAATTCTATTTAAATTTCCACTACATTTTAGTGTGATTGTAGGGTTAGATCTTACGTGTGCTTACAGTTTATTTTTGTGTATGATATAATTATTCTGAAGTAGTATATTTTTAATCTTGATTTTGAATATATGAATTTTGATTCTTTTTCAATTTTGAGAGCTATTTGTTTAATGTTTGATTTTTTTAGTACGGAATATTTTATATTTAAGTAAGGTTATTGTGTTAAGTAAGGTTATTGGTGTAGGCTTTAGTGATAGACCTGTCTTTAAGGATTTATTGGATAGATTTTTTCTATAGCATTTTTTATCTTTTATAATGAGAATATCTAATCCAACTCTTAGTATTTCTTAGCATGATTGTAGGGTTAGGTCCCTAATGTGCTTGCAGTTTACTGTCGTTTCGTGTCTCTGATTTAAGAGCTTGTTACTAATTATATATTTAAGGATCTCTATTTTTTCCTGAAGCCAAAGAAAGCACAGTTCTTTTATAGATTTTGCTGTTCCTGCTTTTTTGAGAATTTTTCATTTGACCTTAGGGGTTTTATTTTCGTTTTTTAATTTCCAAGATTGTTTGGAGAGAGATGGCATAATTTTTTATTTTGTTTTAGTTATTGAAGGATGAGAGGTGATTGTAAAAATACGTTCATGGTATATATATTAATGAATGTAAGAATAACACTTATATATATGCAAAAAATATGAAAAGAAAATTGGAGTGGATTTCTATTTTAGCTATTGTTATTTTAATGCATATATTTATTTATATAATATTTACTTAAAATTTAGAACATAAATATGTTACAAATTCACCTCAAATTACCTATTTTTGTTTCGACACTTCTTGCGTTTGATCATTTGACAAGACACAAGAAATGTCGAAACTTTAAAAAGGTAGTATACTATATATATATATATATATATATATATATATATATATATATATATATATATATAAAGAACACATATATTTGTGAATAAAGAAAAAAGGAAAACATATAGTTTATATAAGTATATATATATGTGTATGTGGTTAATAAAAAGAAAAAAGTATATATATACTCATATATATATATATATATATATATATATATATATATATTAAAAACAATACATATATACATATATGTATTTTTATAAATCACTCAAAAGAAAAGAATAATGTATACATATACATTCATATACATTTATATATATATATTTATTTCTCTCTCTCTCTCTTTCTTCATAGATATATCTATGTGCATACATATATTCATAAATATTCATCTGTCAATTTGTTATACATAAATACATTTATATCTACTTATTCATATATATTTGTATTTAGCTCAATTATATTCATATCTATCTGTTAATCTATATAATCACAAACACACACATATCTCTCTTTCTCTCTATCTATTCATCTCTCTCTCTCTCTCTCTCTCTATATATATATATATATATATATATATATATATATATTCGTCATCCACATACAAGCCTGTTTCGCTGTATCACAGCTCATCATTGTGACTATACATCCACTTGCCCACGGATGTATCTATCTATCTATCTATCTATCATATACTTGTATATCACATTATATTCATTTGTACTCCCTAAATTCGAAGCGCTGAGGAAAATCTTCTCTTGTTACACAATATGAGACCATCATTTTTATCGCTTGATATATTATTGTTTTTTTATCTTACAACCGACATATATATATATATATATATATATATATATATATATATGTGTGTGTGTGTGTGTGTGTGTGTGTGTGTGTTTATCACTCTCACTATCTCTTTCCTTGTATATATATATATATCTATGTGCATACATATATTTATAAATATTTATCTTGTAGTTGTTATACATAAATACTTTTCTATCTACCTATTTATGTATATTTGTATTTAGCTCACATCTACACATCTATCTATTAATCTACATACCCATCAACACACAGCCCATCTCTCTCTTTCTCTCTCTATCTTTCTCTCTTTTGCTCATTATATATATATATATATATATATATATATATATATATATATATATTCGTCATCCACCCACAAGCCTGTTTCGCTGTATCACAGTTCACATTATGCCTAAACATCTACTTCTCTTCGGATGTATATATGTTCATATCTATCTATCTATCTATCTATCTATCTATCTATCTATCTATCTATCTATCTATCTTATATCACATTATATGTTTTTTTACTCCCTAAATTCGAAACGCTGAAACAAATCTTTTCGTGCTACACAATATGAGACCATCATTTTTATCGCTTGATATATTATTGTCTCTTTATCTTACAACCGACTTATCGATTTGCTAAGAACTCTATATTTATTCGCGAATGACTACGAACTTTTCCTGAACCGTAAATAAAGTCGTGTAAGTTATATTTAAAAACAAAAGTTAGAAACAAACAAACCGGCAAATAATACCATCAAGAATTTCGATATTTCTGAAACCTGAATGTTATCTTTGAAAAATATTTTCTTGGTTCTTTTGTTTCTTCCTGATTCAAAATGAATATAACTTACCAAATTTGCATGTTTTAAATCAGAATTCATTTTTTACTTCTTGTCTTTGCATGTATATTTTCTACTGTGGAATCCGTTCCTGTAAGAAAAGAAAAAAATTAAAATATACATATATATATATATATCCCATTTCAGATATCAAGCGAGTAAATATTGATATGTAGATATTTGATAAATAAATATCAGCGAAAATGCTCGCAGAAACATTTCCAAAATTCGCAGTTGAAGAATTCTTCATTGTTTTAGCAATTATTCAGACTAGCTGGGTCCGTGGAAATTTCAGAGGTGTTGACATCTAAGATATCATCTTTATTTCCGCATATATATTTCTTAAGTTACAGACATAATATAGCTGTTGCGCGCATATTAAATATAAATTTACTTATATAACATAATAGAAAACGGGATGTATATTATTCAGAAAAGAAAAAAGAAATGATAAAAGAAAACGTTATTATTAAGAACGGGAAAAAGGAGCTCAAAGAGTAAACAAAAAAACCATGTGAGAATATATTCAAACATAAGATCGATAAGCAACTTCAGAAACGTAGTCTTTCAGTAATCAGCTAAGTTCTACGGTGAAATAATGAATATCTACTCAGGTTGAGATATCGTAGAGTCTCGTTCGAATTCTCGCTGAATCTATAACATTCTTGTATGTGATAATACCGTTAGGAACGGCATGAACCCGTCTATTATTTTTTTTTACCACAACGTCACGGTTCTTGGAAAAATTGAGCTGAACTTCTTTCAAACCTATTGAATATGAAAAACAAAATGTAAATTATTCGACCTTGTGTGTATATCATGGCGTGTTCTAGCTGTAATGGCGTGAATATATGAATATAGCTCGTTTGAACATCTGCCAGGGAATTAGCGATAGAATTGATACGCTACACCTGTGGGAAATAGGCTGGGATTAAAAAATATTTTATAGCCCACAAGACCGTGCAAACTTTCTTGAACTGTGTCGAGAGTCGAACGAAAGGATTTGGCAGCACCAGTCAAGATACGGCATTTATATTTCAATCTTGGCTAGATCTGTGATTTGTAAAGAGAGGGCAAGTCAGAAGGAGGCAGTTTCATTCTCGGGGGAAACACTCAAATGATGGTCATTCCAAACCTCTTTATAAGAGTGATTATATACAAGTGTTTCATTTGAGATATGTGGTGAAATTCAATGGGAGATCAAGAAAATGGATGTTAATTAAGTAATATTGTTTAGTTTTTACTTATATGCTTAATAAAATATTATTATTATAATTACAAGAGGAAGAGGAAAAAATGTAGAAAAGAAGAAGAAAAAAAGGAGATGGAGAAGGAGAAGAGGAGGATGAAGAGGAAGAAAAAGGAGTACAAGACATAGAAGAATAAAGTAGAGAAGATGATAAAGATGAAGAAGAAAAAAGAAGAGGGAAGGAGAAGAAGAATAAGACGTAGAAGAAAAAGAAAGAGGGGCAAAGAAGAAGAAGAAGAAAGAGAAGAAGAAGAAGAAGAAGAAGAAGAAGAAGAAGAAGAGTGCACATCATTACATAAAATATTTATCGGCTAATGAATTTGATAAAATTGTAAAATATTTGATCTGGAAATAGAATTTTTATGAATATCACATTTGTTGAGGAGCAATGGATATCGACTCGGAACGGGGAATCGGGGAGCCGAGTTCGAATTCCAGTTGAATTCCTTGCATTCACTTGCACACAAATACCCTTAGAAAAGGTATTAATCGTTTCTTCCCTTCAGTTATGCGTTAAATAATAGGACAGATTGTGTTCTATAGCCTTGGTCGTCAACCAGTCTACAAAGCAATGGCAACCTACTGCGGGATAATATCCTGCCCAGTCAGTCATATCTCTTTTGATACATGATCGCCTAAAGCGTGTATCGCGTATGGCACTCAAGCGACTATTCAAATAATAATAATAGAAGAACTAAGAGTATTGAAAAAATATTGATATACATTCACATCTAAACAATATTATTTACTGAAAAATACTCAAGGTAAATTCGGTAATGATGGAATGTGACTAGATTGGTCTAATCTGTATTGAATATTACAAGACAGTGTTTTATTCTAATTACTACAGCTAGAATAGTGGAGAAATCATTTACTATTCTTTGAATATCTACATTTTGCAACACACCCATGAATCCTGCTGTTGTTTCTATAGATAGGAAATTTAGATATTTTTCCTGATCATTTCACCCAATCAAACATGCAATGACAATTAAGTAAAAACGGCAGCAAGACCATTGATCTAGAGCTTGGAGGATTTAAGGAACGTCAAATCACCTCAAAATTGATGATCTTTTAAGGTCCACCCTGATTCGGGTGGTAGTACCTGTTGGGGGGTCACAGTCATGGGCAAATATTCAACCCGCAAACAAAAATATCTGTTTCCTCCTTATATATGTCTTGCTATGCCGTCTTACGTAAAAAAAAAAAGCACTTTCTTCTTCCGTTATTATTTCAATACATTTGGAGCCGTTCTAAGGCTCCAGCACGATCAGTCAGTTAAGTTCCATACGTGATAGACGTTTGGGCGATCAGGTCTCGAAATGGACATGATTGACTTGGCAGAAAATTTTCCCGCTAGAGGTTGCTTTTAATTTTTACGGTAGACTGATTGCCAACCAAGGCTATAGAATCCAACCTCTCCTGTTATTTGACACATACACGGAGAGAAGAGACGGATTAGTATCTTTCCCAAGGGTATTTTCGTACTGTTCTTCAATATGGCAGTGAATGCTGGACAATCAAAGATGAAAGAAAAGCTTGAAGCAATTGAAATGTGGTTCTAAAGAAGGATGGTGCGGATATCATGTATTGAGTATGTGAATACTCAATTAGGTTTGGGAAAGGATGGAAACGAAAACTAAATTAATACTGAGTATCAAGGTAGGACAGCTAAAGTTGCTGGGACACGCATTAAGGAAGGAGTGCTTGGAGAGCCTGATACTAACAGGCCAGATAGCGGGAAGGAAATACACGAGAAAACAGCGTGTAAAGAGTTTCACTGGCCTGAGCGGGTGGATGGCAGAACGGGTGTTGTTTGGTGTAACAGGAAAAAGCTTGCTAAGAGCCACTTAGAAGAGGGACGTGGAAAACCATGATCGGCTTCGTCCTAAAAGGACAAGGCACAAAGAAGAAGAAGAAAAATAATGCAACGAATTCAACTGGAATTCGAATCTCCGACTTCTCTTTCCAATACGATATCCACTGCACCACAGCGCATATTCAATACTACCAGACCCTCTTTTCTACGTTATCTCAATTTTACAAGAGAAAGAGGCATTTATTTGAATATAAACGGTAAATGGACTAGAAATCAACTGACTAAAACGAAGATGGAAGATCAGAAAATAATAATTATTCGGAAAACATACATTCATACCCGTAAAAAAAAGCAAAAATAATAGTCTGTCGAAATGACTTTTCTTTTTGACACCCCTATTCTTTTGACTACTTCACTCATCAGCAATGTTTATAATTTACAAGTAATTATTTGAAATGTAATTGTTATGGTGTCCTCCTACAAGAATGGACTCTTTCTCTTACTATATATAATTATCTGCATGACTTCCGGTAGGAGTTAACGAAAGTAGTTGACGGTAGGTATGCGGCAGTTTACGACAGCTAGTACACAGTTAATGCTGGCTACGATTCAGGCAATAAGCAGCGTAACTGTACCGTTCGGATTTACTTATTTCTATTTATTTATTATTAACACTTACGTTGTACATATCTTGTTGTTATACTAATGTATTGTTTTGCATCTACCTTCTGTGTTACATGTCTTATTTCCGGCACAAACTGGTCACTACACCTTTGCGGCGAAGTTTCGGCCCAACAACTCCATAACATATTGGGGACGGAGACCCACAACAGTAATAAACCCAAAACGTAAGATAAGAATTAATTCATGCATTTCTTTTGTTCTTAATATTTAGTACCAAAACAACTAAACACTATTGATTCTGTTGTTTATTTCTGCTATTTATTTGCTATAATATTCATTGTATTAATTGGCAAAACATCGAATAATTGCCAGTTAATTCGATCTTTACAAAATGGTAAATAATACGGATTTTCTTATAGTGTTTGACATCTATACATTAATACCGTAATACCTACGTGTGTCACACTTTTGCCAAGAAGTATAACTCATGTATTTTAACTTACCCCGCTTCAAATAAAATTCAATAAATGTTAATTACGTAATATTGTTTAGTTTTTCCTGATATGCTTAATAAAATATTATTATTATAATTAGAAGAGGAAGAAGAAAAAGAGTGTAGAAAAGAAGAATAAAAAAGAAGAATAAAAAGGAAGAAAGAGAAGGAGAAGAGGAAGAGGAAGAAGAAAGAGGACAAGACATAGAAGAAAAAATTGGAGAAGACGACAAAGCTGAAGAAGAAAAAGAAAGAGGAACAGAAAAGAATAAGATATAGAAGAAAAAGAAAGAGGGAAGAAGAAGAAGAAGAAGAAGAAGAAGAAGAACAACAACAACAACAACAACAACAACAACAACAAGGGGGAGAAGATGAAGAGTGCACATAATTGTAAAATATTATTATAATTAGAAGAGGAAGAAGAAAAAGAGTGTAGAAAAGAAGAATAAGAAAGAAGAATAAAAAGGAAGAAAGAGAAGGAGAAGAGGAAGAGGAAGAAGAAAAAGGACAAGACATAGAAGAAAAAATTGGAGAAGACGACAAAGCTGAAGAAGAAAAAGAAAGAGGAACAGAAAAGAATAAGATATAGAAGAAAAAGAAAGAGGGAAGAAGAAGAAGAAGAAGAAGAAGAAGAAGAAGAAGAACAACAACAACAACAACAACAACAACAACAATAACAAGGGGGAGAAGATGAAGAGTGCACATCATTGTAAAATATTGTGATCTGGAAATAGAATTTGCATAATCATCAAATTTAAACGCAACCACTATTTAAATAATAATAATAATATAAGTACTAGAATGATGAAAACACATTCACATCTAAACAATATTATTTACTTAATTGGATTTCATTTAAAACCATGATAATAATATTACATAATCCATTAATCTTTTCACGGGTTCAGCTAATATCTTAATAATTTAGTAAATTTTTATAAATCCTACAAGAATGGACTCTTTCTCTTACTATATATAATTATCTGCATGACTTCCAGTAGGAGTTAACGAAAGTAGTTGACGGTAGGTATGCGGCAGTTTACGGCAGCTAGTACACAGTTAATGTTGGCTACTATTCAGGCAATAAGCAGCGTAACTGTACCGTTCGGATTTACTTATTTCTATTTATTTATTATTAACACTTACGTTGTATATATCTTGTTGTTATACTAATGTACTGTTTTGCATCTACCTTCTGTGTTACATGTCTTACTTCATGCATTTCTCTTGTTCTTAATATTTAGCAACAAAACAACTAAACACTATTGATTCTATTGTTTATTTCTGCTATTTATTTGCTATAATATTCATTGTATTAATTGGCAAATTATCGAATAATTGCCAGTTAATTCGATCTTTACAAAATGGTAAATAATACGGATTTTCTTATAGTCGTTTGACATCTATACATTAATACCGTAATATCTAATATCTTAATTTAGTAAATTTTTATGAATTTATAAATTTTTTCATACTTTTTTATTTATTTATAATTTTTTTAAGTGATAGATATTTCATTGTATTGGTTGTGATACCGTTGTATTAGTGTATCAAATAAATTATTATTTTAAGTAAAAGATCTAATTGATAAATACTGTTTAATATTTTTGCTGCAAATTCTCAAAGACAAAAATATTTCCGAATTAATTTTAATCATGTTTAGGTTTTATTTCAGTTGTAATAATCGATTTTTAAAAAGATAAATATTGAACGAGGTGTGAAGGTAGGTAAAATGTAAAATAATAAAGGTGTTAAGGAAAAAAAACTCCTACTGACATCATATTTTTTTTCTTTGTTGTTGCTCTGGATGCGGCACGAAGTTTCAAGCCTGTCCGGATTTTTTTCTTTATTGACAGGCCCTATGCAGCTGCTGTGAACTTGATTACACGCTGTGGTCTCTGTCGAGCATTTAGGCGTGGAAACCGACTCCAGAATTATTGTTGTTTGTTTTCCCTTCGTTATTTATTTCCAATTGTATTTTTTTAATGTTATTCACTCTTACTTTAGCTCTTGTAAGAATTTCTTTTAGATAATGATGAATGACTATTATCTCAAATCTTGAAGAATAGAAAAGATTAGCCTGCTAATCCAAACGTGACGTCTTCAGCAGTTTTCGAAGAATTTAATCGATCAAATAAGATCGTAAAAATGGTTATTCCCATCTGGAATTACAAGTAATTGCAAAATCTCCAGTATATATTCGAAGAAAAAATAGATAGTATCCAAAGTAATTCATCTTTGTTTATCCAATCTTCAACGCTGTGGCGTATGAATAGTCTACGTTAAAGTAACTGACCACTGACAATCATTGAAAGAAAAAAATGTTTTTTCTTGCTATTATTTCACAATTTCATTATAATTGTTTTTATAATCATATCGCCCCAAAAAAGGCATTATACTGCCACTGTTCTGGGGGTAGTTACATCGGAGCAAAGTTATGAAACAGAGAGACATGTTATAGGAGGAGGCAGGAAGTGGGTAGGAGAAGGATGAGAATACTGATGACAGTTGAGTGGATGGAGAAAGGAGCATAAGAGAGAGAGATGACGCAAGTTAGGGAGATAGGAGATGATTATTGACTTTACATTTAAATTCTTGGAGATTGTAGTTTTCAGAGAAACACGTAAACCGAAGGGAATTGCACAGGCGGGAAGTGCGAGAAAAAAATCTACTGGAGTAGAATTTGCATTTACATTTTATTAGTTTCACAGTAAAAAGGTTGAACCTAGTTGCTAATCTTGTGGCTTGAGTAAATTCATAAAAAGTGGGTACCAGTGAGCCAAGTTCATCGGAGCGAAAGCCCTGAAAGTATTTGTAGAAGAGACACAGGGAAACCACATTAAGCCGGTGAGAGAGTTACTGCATCCGGGCTGCCAAATCTGGATCGATGACATTGCAGATTCTCCGTTGGATTTTGTCAAGGACACGTAGATGGAGAGCAGAAGCATCCGACCAGATATGGCAGCAGTATTCAATGCACGGGCGGATGGTAGATTTATGTATGTGCAGGATGGTTTCACACGGGAAAAACTGGTTGGGTGCTCCTGCTATAACCTTAGGCGTCCTTGAGAAAATCCAATGGAGAATCTGTCTTCTGATCGATACCGACTTGTCAGCTCGGCTGCAGTCGCACTCTCACCGGCGTGACGTGGCTTCCCTTTTTGCCTTTTCTACAAATACTTTCACGGCTTCTGCTCCGATGAACTTAGCTCTCTGGTTCCCCCTTTGTATGAATTTATTCAAGCCACAAGATTAACAATTAGGTCCTACCTTTTACTGTGAAACCAATAAGATGTAAGCACAAATTTTACTTTGCTGGAGTTCTTTTCTCGCATTTCCCGCCTGTGGAATTCCCTTCCGTTTACTTGCTACCTCGACAGCTACAATCTCCAGGAGTTTAAGTGTAAAGTCAATAGTCATTTCCTATCTTGCTAACTTGCACCCTCTCTCCCATATTCCTTTCCCCGTCCACTCTACTCTCAGTATCTTAACCACTCTTATCAGTATTCTCATAATTCTCTTACCCACTTCCTGACACGCCCTGTAACCTGTCACTCTTTCTCATAACTTTTTTCCTATGTAACACCCTGCACACCAGTGGCAGTAGACTGTATTGCTTGGGCCGATATGATTATAAAAGACAAATAAATTCTCTTATATTCCTCACGTATACAAAAGACAGCATCGGAGAACCCCTATGAGGTGAGGCACACATATACTTGTTAAAAGATTAAATATCGCATTTTCGAGTGGCGGAAACTCTTTTAAGGAATCTGTTTTAATTTTTATAATTACCTGTTTATAAGTACTTGTATATTTTTATTCTGTATATTTTACTCAGTTACACGCCAGCCGATCATGTCTCTTTCGATTTATGCCTGACTAGAGAGAATGTTATTCCCGTATTACGTTTGTCATTCATTTTGTGGTAGACTTTTTGTCAACCAAGTTTATAGGATCCAATCTATCTTGCTATTTAATTCGTAGCTGGAGAAATAAATGTGTATTTCTGCATAAGTGAATCTAACGAAACAGACTGAAATTTGAATTTGGCTCTCAAATTTATCGTTCAGGATAGTTATAAACCACAGTGCATGTCATATATTGTAATACGAATTAACAATTAACGAAGAACTCGTATTACAAAGTTAATTTATATGGTAATTTTTATAAGGGTTGCTAAGATATATTCAAGTGCCATACTTGATACACGCTTGGGCGATCATGTCTCTTTCGAGACATGACGGACTGGGCAAAAGATTATCCCGCAGTAGGTTGCCATTCATTTCTGCGGTTGACTGGTTACCGACATAGGGTACAGAACCCAATCTGTCCTATTATTTAACCCATAATTGGAAGAAAGAGACGGATTAATACCTTTCCCAAGGGTATTTGCGCGTAGGTGAATGCAAGAAATTCGACTGTATTCGAACTCGGCTTCCCAATTTCTCGTTCCGAGCCGATATCACCTACAACACGACGCACATAAGATATATTAGAAGGCCGAAAGTATGTGGTACTGAGTGAAGATCAATTTTTTTATTCACTCGCAAGACAATATTGTAAGGCATTACACCACGTCAAAGTGCTCAAAATGATTATCTAAAAATAGCTTAGACGTGAAACAAGATCGAAAGCGTAGACCACTCAGTGAAACTCAAACTCACTACTCAGCTGTAACTGATCGATACAAATTTGCTAGCTATTACCAGTTTAAGTAGTAATCCTTTTACTTTCTTATACTTAACTTGACATAAATTCTTCTGTAAAAAAAGAAAACAGTGCACTCGTTAACCGTTATCATCTTTACAAATTTGGCATCGACCTTCAATTACACAGTTTACGCACTTATTTAAGAATAGGGATGACTTTATTCGAATGTGTGTTGTGGGTCGGTACGAGAAATCAGGGAGCCGAGTTTGAATTCCAATTAAATTCCTTGCATTCACTTACGCGCAAATACTCTTTGGAAAGATATTAGTCCGTGTCTCCCCTCCAGTTATGGGTTAAATAACAGGACAGATTGGGTTCTATAGTCTTTCGAGAGATGATCGCCTAAAGCGTGTATCACGTATGTCATTTAACTGACTGATATTTGAAAACCTACGACTTTATGCATTTACTTATGTGTTGTGATCTTCGCTATAGATATCGATTAAAGAAATGCATTAATTTTGATCGATCTTCCTACCACTATTCAAAAAGAAAGCGACGACTACACTAACGACTGGATTTGAAAAATAAATGTGATATTGATATTCATTTTTATGCTTATGGATGTACGTTACGGTGCAGAACGACAAATCGGGAATCCGAATTCGAATTCCAGTTGATGGGATAATCTTCTGACCAGTCAGTCATGTCTTTCGTGACATGATCGCCCAAGCGTGTATCACGTATGCCACTTAACTGACTGACTGGATATAATTGTTGGAATCATGATTAAGATTGATACTGGTCATAAAGTGGGGGATCAGTCTTATATTGTTATGAAGTAATAAACTGATCGCCCACTTATTACTACTTAATAATATAATACATCTCTTCTCCCTCTAGCGATGAGTCAAATAACAGGACAGATTGGGTTCTATAGACTTGGTCGGCAACCAGTCTACCGCAGAAAACAATGGCAACCTACTGCGGGATAATCTTCTGACTAGTCAGTCATGTCTTTCGTGACATGATCGCCCAAGCGTGTATCACGTATGGCACTTAACTGACTGACTGAATATAATAGTTGAAAACGTGATTAAGGTTTCTACTGGGTTTAAAGTGGGGGATCAGTTTTATGCTGCTATGAAGTAATAAACTGATCCCCCATTAATTACTAAATAATACAATACATTTCTTCCCGCTCTACCCATGAGTCAAATAACCGGGCAAATTAGGTTCTGTAGCCTTGGCTGACAACCAGTCTACCGCAGAAAAAAATGGCAATCTACTGTAGGATAATCTGCCTAGTCAGTCATGTCTCTTTCGAGATATGATCGCCCAAAGCGTGTATCACGTATGGCACTTAACTGACTGACTGAATATAATAGTTGAAAACATGATTAAGGTTTCTACTGGGGTTAAAGGGGGATCAGTTTTATACTGCTATGAAGTAATAAACTGATCCCCCACTAATTACTACCTAATAATACAATACATTTCTTCCCCCTCTACGTATGAGTCAAACAACAAGACACATTGTGTTCTGTAACCTTGGCTAGCAACCAGACTACCGCTGAAAGCAATGGCAACCTACTGCAGGACAATCTGCCCAGTCAGTCATGACTCTTTTTAGACATGATCGCCCAGGAGTGTATCACGTATAGCACTTAACTGACTGTTGTGATTCAATGGATATTGTCTCTGAATGGGAGAGCAGAGTTCGAATTCCAGTCGAGTATGTTGCATTCACCTATCGGCCTTGTGAAAAAAATCCACTTCTTCATCGAGATATGGGTTAAATAACAGAACAGATTGGGTTCTATAGCTTTGGATGAAAACCAGTCTAGCGCTGGAAAAAATGGCAACCTACTACGCGATAATCTTCTGCTTAGCCAGCCTTAGATTTAATGACATATGATTGCCCAGACGTGTATCACGTATAGCAATTAAGCGAGTCACCTGGATAAAAGTATTGAATAGCAAATTTGATTTGGCTCTATAGCCTTTGTTGGCAACCAGTTTACCGCAGAAAGTAATGATCACCTACTACGAAACAATCTTCTGCCTAGTCAGACATCGATCGAATGAGACATGATCTGCCAAGTGTGTATCACGTAAAGCACTTAATTGACTGATTATCTATTCAGCTGATAATCGCGATTACATTTGGAAGACTGCATGTGCGTTGTGGTGCAGTGGATATCGACTCAGAACGACAAATCGGAGAGCCGAGTTCGAATTACAGTTGGATACCTTGCATTCACTTACGCACAAATAATCTTGGGGAAAGGTATTAATCCGTCACTTCCCTCCAAGTATGGGTTAAATAATAGGACAGATTGAGTTCTATAACCTTAGCTGGCAAACAGTCTACTACAGAAAGCAATCGTAACCTACTGTGGAATAATCTTCTGCCCAGTCAGTCATGTCACTTTCGAGACATGATCGTCTAAAGCGTGTATCACGTATGGCACTTAACTGACTGACTTATGGTAAGACAGGATGATTTTGTTAGAAACAAAGAAGCGAGTACTGGACTGTTATATGAGGTCTGTCATTCAATATGGCGGTATTGATGGACAATCATCATCACAGATAAAGGAAAGAAAATGAAATGTAATTCTACAGAGGGATGCTGACGATACCACATACAGAAGATGCGAGCATCGACAAGGTTTTAAAGATGATGAGCATTAAAAGGAAACTTATACTTAATATAAAGAAAAGACAGCTGAAGTTTCTAGGACATGAAGTGAGGAAGGAAGGCTTGGGGAATCTAATGTTTACGGAATGGTCATAGGGAAAGAGAAACACTGGAAATCAATGCGTGACAAACTTGAGGGACTTGAATAATTGGATGGCGGAGCAGGGTAACAGGAGAAGAGATGTCAATACATGCCCTGCTGTTATTTCTCTCAAACCTTGCTCCGCCTCTACGTACTCAAGCCTACCAATTATGTCTCCCTTTCCATCTATTCCTTTTGTGAGAATAAGATTTTTCAAATCCTTTTTTCCTTATTATGCATGTTCTGAGTATGACGGTAAACTGCATCCGGCAGCAAGGTATCTAATTGGGAAGTTGTGAGGAGCATGGAACCACTTCTTAATTGCTGTTGTTCCCAGGTCCACCCTGATCAGGAGTGGTAGTACCTGTTAGGGTCCCAGCTATGGGTAAATAGTTGACCCCCAAATCGGTGTCAAAATGCTATGAAAGTATTTATCAACAAAACTTTTGTGAATGGAAAATCTTACCAACAAATCTTTATTGAATGAAAATGTTGCCAAGAAAACTTTCCAACAAAATTTTATTGAATGAAAAATAATAACAACAAAACTTTAATGAATGAAAAATTTTACCAACAATTTTTTATTGAATGAAAACAATCCTCCTCCCCCAAAAATATAAACAAACAAAAACAATGAAACTAAATAAAACGATTTCAGCATTCAGTCAGTTAAGTGCCATGCGCGATACACGCTTAGGCGATCATGTCTCGAAAGAGACATGACTGACTGGGCAGAAGATTATCCCGCAGTAGGTTGCCATTGCTTTCTGCGGTAGACTGGTTGCCGACCAAGGCTATAGAACCCAATCTGTCCTGTTATTTAACCCATAACTGGAAGGAATAGACGGATTAATACCTTTCCCAAGGGTATTTGCGCGTAAGTGAATGCAAGGGATTCAACTGAAATTCGAACTCGGCTGCCCGATTTCTCGTTCCGAGCCGATAACCACTGCGCCACAACGCACATTTCAGCATTATATGACCTAATAAAGGATGATATGCTGGTTAAATAAACCAACCAACCAACCTTATTATGTCTCCCTGAAACCCCATGTGTCTATTCCTGATGCTAAGTTTGAGATTCCTTTTCCTTTGCATCCTCTTCAACACCTTGTTGTTGCCCACATAGTTCATTCCATTCTGTGGAATCACATTTCCGATGCTTCGATTCTGTCCTTCATCTTTAAAGAAACCGCCCAGCATTCGCTGCTTTATAAAAAGAAGATATCACATAGCAATTTGTTTTCAATGAAATCTTCCCGTCTCTGCTTATCTTTTGAAATGCGTCTTTGGCCATACAGATGCGTCTTCGTATCTCAATGTCAATCCTTCCATCCTCTGTCAGAACACTTCTTAGCTATTTAAATTTCTGCACCTGTTTGTGTTTAGTATCCCGGAACTTTCTTTAGCATTTTGGGGTCCTCTTTTTGCTGAGAATCATACATTCAATTTTTTAAAAATTTGTATTGCTCATCCAAAATATTTACAACAGCTGACACTTATAAATATTTATTTTCGGTATGTATATATTTTAGTATCACCGACTTTTAGTTAGCATTTTGGGGTCCTCTTTTTGCTGAGGACCATGCATTCAATTTTTTTAAAATTTATATTGCTTTTCCCAAAATATTTACAACAGCTGACACTTATAAATATCCATTTTCGGTATATACACTCCTGATAAAAAATTTAAGACCACTTAAAAATCTTTAAAAAGAATTTTTTTTTTATGGATAGATTTTAAACTCCTCCCACTTAAGGTTACCAATACTACAATCTAAAAGGTTATGGAAACAAAAAGCTACATGCCAAACATTTTATTTAGAAATTTACATTTTTATAAAATGAGGCGATTTACACATGATCAAAATTATAAGACCAGGGGTATAAATTGTTAGATCTATGGTAATTCCAATGTTTTTAGTTCAGTTAGAGTTTAGCAATCACTGCGTAAAGGTGTTACCATGCCTAAAGCAAGCAAACTTACCAAAGTTGAGCGTTCTCGAATTCTAGAATTCCATAAGCAAGATTTGTCACAGCGGGCGATCGCAGCTAAAGTAAATCGCAATAAAACTATGATTTGCAACTTTCTAAAGAACAGTGAGAATTATGGAAAAGCAAAATCCTCTGGTAGGCCGCCAAAAATTTCTCCTGCATTGAGTAGGAGAATAAAACGGGTTGTTATGAAAGACGGGGGACTTTCTTCTAGTTAAATTAAGGCAGTCACAGATGCTGATTGCACTCCCGTAACCATCAGACGACACTTAAAACACAAAGGCATGGTAAATAAAAAGCGTAAACAAATTCCTCGGCTGCTTCCACGTCACAAGTTTGACCGCTTAAATTTTGGTCCTGAATACCAAACATGGGACGTTGAGAAGTGGAAGAAAGTCCTGTTTTCTGATGAGAAAAAATTCAATCTCGATGGTCCTGATGGCTTCCAACGATATTGGTATAACAAAAACATGCCTCCTGAAATTTTCTCCGCACGTCATAGTGGTGGAGGGTCCCTAATGGTATGGGGTGTCTTTACTTACAGAGGGACGATAGAGCTCCAGGTGATCCAGGGTCGTCAGAGAGCGGCTGGTTGTGTTAACATGCTACAAAAAGCATCTTTGATGATGGAGGGCCATCGTGTGTGTGGGGATGGATGGTTATACCAACAGAATAATGCTGCAATCCATGCTGCAAGACGGACCTTGATCTTTCTACAAGAAAATGGGGTCGATCTCTTGGGACATCCTGCATGCTCACCTGACTTGAACCTAATTGAAAATGTTTGGGGATGGATGACAAGAGATGTTTATCGAAATGGCAAACAATATTCAACAAAAAATGAACTTTGTGAAGCCATCTTTAGAAGCTGGAGCAACATCCCCCGCATCTTAATGGAAACGCTTATTTCTAGCATGCCCGACAGAATTTTTGAAGTCATCAAAAGCAGTGGAGGTAGACTTCATTATTAAATTTGGTTGTTAAATATTTTCATACACTTTTTGTACAATTTCGTAAAATTTTTGTCTCTGGTCTTATAATTTTGATCATGTATAAATCGCCTCATTTTATAAATAAAATGTTTGGAATGTAGCTTTTTGTTTTCATAACCTTTTAGATTGTAGTATTGGTAACCGTAAGTGTAAAAAAAAATTATTTTTAAAATTTTTTAAGTGGTCTTAAATTGTTGATCAGGAGTGTATGTGCAATGATAATACACCTTAGTGAGACAAAGTTCTAAATGACTATTTTTTCAAAGATGAAGAAGGGATGTGATGCAACAAAAATATGGTTCTGCAGAAAGATGCCGAAAATACCATGTATGAAATTTCGAAGGAACGAGGAATTTTAAGAAAAATAAAAAATGAAAAACAGGACTCTGATAGTTCTTTGAGTCGCATGACACCATTTTTCCCAAATTATCAGATTTTTCTCTAAATTTTTTTTATCTGTGAAATGTAATTGGAACATGTTATCTAGAGAAACCTATCAGTGCGGATTGTCGTTGTCGTCTATACGGTGTTGAAATATTTGTTTTTCTAGACTGGCTATTACACTAGAGCATTTCTAACTTGCTTTTTTTTCTTGTAGCTGGAAGCAAGAAGAACAGACTTGATGCATACATGTCCCGAATGGATTAACAAGAATTTAACTTTACGCGAAGTAAACAGAACAGACGAGACAGAAACTTGTATCCGAATTACTGATTCCAAATGTATTGTAAATAACCCTTATATATTTGAGTGTGCTACGCTACAAGCAATAGTCTTGTTTATAACGAAAAAACATCATTTGGCATCAAGTGTTCTGATCGGGAGATTAGAGCTTTTTGGGAGCGTGGAAGCACCTATCAATTGTTTTTTTTATCCGAGTTCTCTCTGACCCGGGGTGGTAGCAGCTTTTAGGGTCCCAGCTATTAGAATATACTGAATATACTGAACCCTAAAAAATAAAAAAATATAGTTAAAGTATAAAAATACATTTTATAGTAAAAATACGAGCAATGCATCTATACATATACGCATCGTTTATTCAGCAATGAATTAGCACACTCTCAGCTATTGGGCGTGTATAATGATAATATACGTGCTAAAAAGTCTGCCTTCTTCTACCGGGCGCCCATAGCTCAGAGGTAGAATCGTCGACTGACGCCAATGCGGTCGGGTTTCAATCCTGGGTTAAAAGTAATCGGAGTTTAACCGTATTGATGAGCTGTGATAGAGCGAAACAGTTCTGTCTGCGGATGACTATATATATATATATATATAGTCATATATAAAAGGCAAGATGTCTGTGTGTCTGTCTGTTTGTATGTCCTTTATACAAATCCACAATTTTTATCCGATTCTCACCAAACTTCACACAAATATTTTTAGGCGTTCGGTCAGGTCAGGGGTTACTTGTGTTTTTCCTATTTTACCCAAATATCCGATCAGGTCTGATCAAAATCAGGATTTCAGCACTTTTATCGTGGTTCTTGCTGCAGAATTTGCTCGAACTTGGTAAAATTATAGTTTTAGTCTCAAACGTTAGTAGATCGACAGATTTTCCCCGATATCAGAGTCTATAGAATCTTATCAAAACCAATATTCAGCCATCAATATAGCTCATTTTCTCCAATTTTACTCCCGGTGGGTACGATAAGTTTTCATGGACTTACTTAGGTTAGTTTACTGGAAATCGATACCGCGAAAACATATCGGGTCTGATCAAAATAAGTTTTTCAGCCCTTTTATTTTGTTTTTTCTTTCAGGTTTTGCTTTAAGTAGGTATGATTGTAGTTCTTAGTCTTAGCCATGATACCATTTACTCAGAGGACTTATTTAGCTTTCAAAATTCAGATAGCGACGGAAAATTTATTTGACATTGATACCGGAAATCAAAATTTGACTCACATACATTCATTTTTATTTCAGTCTACGGTTTTGCTTTGACTGGAAACATCTCCAGGACAAGTTACTCTGGTAATAATAGAAGATGGCAGGAGATGTCAAGTCAAGGAGCGGTATACAAGGATTTTAATATAGATATTGCAAAAATATTGCGCGTGTTAACATCAGCAATTTCAGTCGTAGTGTGGTCCCTGATTATGATTGGAAAAATGTTCCGAGAGGCACATTGTAGGGATTCCTGATAGCCGACGAATTAATGAAATATAATAAATTTTTCTCACACCTACATGTCACACCTCATGAAGGGTTTATCTACGTAAAATGTGTGTGATCTTCAGTTAGTCAGTTAAGTGCCATACGTTATACACGCTTTGGGCGATCATATCTCGAAAGAGACATGACTGACTGGGCAGATTATCCTGTAGTAGGTTGCCATTGCTTTCTGCGGTAGATTGGTTGCCAGCCAAGGCTACAGAACCTAATCTGTCCGGTTATTTTACTCATAGGTAGAGTGGGAAGAAATGTATTATATTAAGTAGTAATTAGTGGGGGATCAGTTCATTACTTCATAGCAGTATAAAACTGATCCCCCACTTTATGCCCAGTAGAAACCTTAATCATGTTTTCAACTATTATATTCAGTCAGTCAGTTAAGTGCCATACGTGATAAACGTTTGGGCTATCATGTCTCGAAAGACACATGACTGACTGGTCAGAAGATTATACCATCAACTGGAATTCGAACTCGGATTCCCGATTTATCGTTCTGAGTAGATAACTACTGCACCACAACGTACATTCATCAGCATACAAAAATGAATATTAATATCTCATCATTAGTCCCTCTTTTTGAATCGTGGTAGGAAGATCGATAAAAAATAATGCATTTTCTTTTATCGATATCTATATAGAAAATCGCAACACATAAGCAAATGCATAAAGTAGGTTACAATTGCTTTCTACAGTAGACTGTTTGCCATCCAAGGTTATAGAACCCAATTTGTCCTATTATTTAACCAATAACTGGAGGGAAGAGACGGAATAATACTTTTTCCCAAGGGTATTTGTGAATGCAAGGAATTCAACTGGAATTTGAACTCGGCACCCCGATTTATCGTTCTGAGTCGATATCCACTGCACCACAACGATCATACAAATGTGTGATCTTAGGTCACATTTTTAATTTTTACAAAAATGTTCAGTGGAAAGACTTACGTTGCTCTTTCTGATCTTAGGAATTTGTTTAGGGTCCGACAGGAAATAAGAATACAACAGAAATTGGTACTAACTGAATATTAAAACCAGCATGACAGGGTAGGCCTCTATCGGCACTGGAAAATCTGTGCTCTTTTACAGAAAGCAAATTGCAAAATATTGCTATACAACACTGACACAGGACCTGAAAACTTTAATATATTTTAGAAAATTTAAAAAAAAACAAGAAAATAAAAACTATCAAAATGCAATGATCTTAAAATCTAAAGCTCAAAAATATAGCACGAATACACCAATAATTTCAGTTGTAATTAGAGCCCTCGAATTAATAGAAAATGTTCCGAGAGAATACTTGAAGAAGTTTCGGCTTGCCGAAGCCTTAAAAAATACAAAAACTGTACGCACGAGTATCGCTCACATCTTAAGAAATGTTTTATCAATGCAAAATACGTATATTTGTCTATACTTCTGAGACGAAGTAGTACTTACACTATTTACATTATTCAGATTATTGTCCTTATCTTTGTTGTCATTTTTACAACGTTTCGGCCGTTGTACGCTCCCGCCTTCTTCAGGTGCAGAGAATTTCAAAACGAAAATTTTATTATGGTCTGTAATTTACCCCAGTGACCGTAATAAATGGTTTGGTCCAAAATTCCTAGCACCTGAAGAAGGCTGCAGCGTACAACGGCTGAAGCGTTGTAGAAATGATACCACGATGAGGACAATAATCCGAGTATAGTAAAAAGTGAAAATATGTGTAATCTTATTTTTCTTTCCTAAAAAAGGCTCAATGGAAAATGTCTTCATGGCATTTCTGACCTTAAGGAAGAAATGAGTATACATTTGATCTGAAAAAAAAATTAAAGTAAATAAATATTATTATTATGATTATTATTAATAATAATAATAATAATAATAATAATAATAATAATAATAAATACTCAAATAGTTCTTAGTCGGCGGGAAATTTTCCTTACTAATATACCTGCTGTTACCTAATCTTTGAACATAAATATCAAACACTGCTGGTTTAAAAGTAATAGTAGTAGTAGTAGTAGTAGTAGTAATAATAATGATGATGATGATGACGATGATGGTCTTAAAAACTCAATCAGATATTTCCCTAAGCTTCGAGAGCTTAAAACAAATTATTGCATGTCCATACGTAATCTTCTGTCTCCACGATTTTCCACCGGTCACAATCCGGCGTCTACCCTGTTACCTCCTGTCAAAGACCCTACTCCTCGCTATATAAGTCTTGTTTACCTGACATGACTTATTTGAGTTATAACGAAGAGAGTAAGTCATTGTCGGCTTTTGGATATGAGATTGAGAATCGAGAATCTGCTGTTGTTGGAATTACATGTCTGAAATGACGGATGAGGGATCAGTAGGAAAGTTCTATCTTTTTTTTTTCTGTTGTTGTGAATAATGCAATCGTGCTATCTTTTGGGCGTTTATAACGAGTCGGCTAAATTCTTATTGTCTTCCTGTTATTTTTTACCCGTTCGTGTAATTTCCGTCTTCTTTACATCAAATTCTTGTCATTATTTTGCTCTCTTTTTTTTCTTCTTTGCTTTTACATTTTATTGTCAGTTTTTTACCGGATCAGTGTCTATACTCGTGTATTAGTCGAGTAGTAAAGAGATTTTTTTTTATTCCAGAGGCTAATAAATGAATTCATTTTTCGTGTAGCGTAATAGATATTCGTGCGGAAATTGAAAAGTGAATGCCGAGTTCGAATTCAGATCTTGCGAATCGACATTTTATTTTATAATCGATTCACCCAATTCAAGCCACTACTTCCACTGGTGCGCAGAGGGTTACAGGGAAAAGAGAGGAAGAATAGATAAAAGAAACGGCACAGGGGATGTCAAAAATGGGTAAGTGTAGCTGGTAGTTAAGAATGTAGAAGATGTCAATTGACGTTGCACTTAAATCTTTAGAGATTGTAGTTAGCAGGGGAAAAAGCATGCGTAACAGAGTTCCACAGGCGGGAGTGCGAGAAAGAAACTGATGGAGAAGAAGAGGCAATTAGATTTGCCGATTTTGACAAGAAACAGTGTGGTACCTTGTTGCCACTCTAATTGCACGAGTAAATCCATAAGGGCGGGGCATCAGGAAATGATGCTCGTCAGGTCAGAAGTCGTGTACTTGTAGAAATGACAGAGCGAAACCACATCGCGCCGGTGAGAAAGTGAGTGAAACTGAGCGGCCAGATCGGGACCGATTACATTACAGATTCTTTTTTTGGATTTTGTCGAGAACTACGAGATGAATAGCAGGACTACCCGACTAGGTATGTGTTGTGAATCTTGCTAATTTGTTGTGGAGTTGTGGCGAAAGTTCACTGCAGATTGTAGTGACCGGTTTGTACCGGAAG
Organism: Ascarosepion bandense; assembly: GCA_037127315.1. Classification (NCBI taxonomy): domain Eukaryota; kingdom Metazoa; phylum Mollusca; class Cephalopoda; order Sepiida; family Sepiidae; genus Ascarosepion; species Ascarosepion bandense. Next base: position 1,780,461 of record JBBBDQ010001805.1, read on the forward strand.
TAAGACACGGAACAAGATGGTAGGTTCAAAATAGTGCATTAATATAACAAGAAACAACATATTCAAAGGAAGTTTTAATAACAAATAACTAGAAATAAGTAGGTCCGAAGGTATTATTGCGCTGCTTATTGCCTGTCTAGAAGCTGTCGTCAACTGCTGTTAACTATATCGTTAACTGCTTTCGTTCACTGTCTTTTTTTACTGCTCTTTCTCGAAATCACACAGGGAATTACATATAACAACAGGAAGAGGCCATTCCTTGTAAAAGTTTACCATAACAATATGGCAACAGTATTCAATGCACACACGAAGGGTAGATTTATAAATCTGCAAGATAGAATCTGACGAGAAAAAACTTCCTGGTTTGTCACAGTAACCCAACATTCTTAGCAGTAGATGTACCTATTATTGAAGAAAATTTCCTTGATTAAAAAGTTTGTGTGAAAAAATTACTGAATTGTTACGTGATATATGTCCTCTTATATGAGAGAGAATGCTGGAAAATCTCAAAGATGAAGGAGAGACTCGAGACAACAGAAATGTGGTTCTACAGAATGATGATGAGCATACCGTGTACCTAATATAGACTCAACGACGAGGTTCTGGAGAGAATGATAAACAAAAATGAAAGTTATACTTAACATCAGAAAGAGACAGGTTGAAATTTCTGGTACATGTGATGAGGAAGGAAGGCTTAGAAAGTACGATAGTCGCGGGAATGATAGAGGGCAGGTGGCATAAAGGAAACCGTGATATACTTGATACACTGAAGGAAATAGATTGTAGATCAGGATTTGGGAGAGATAAGAAGATAAAATATATTAAGAGATACAAAGGACAGGGGCATGAGAAGAGCCATGATCACCTACGCTCTGAAGGGACAGGATAGATAAAAAGAGAAGAGTAAAATAACTGAAGGTTGTTAAAAAGTCTTGTTTTATTTCATAAACGTGGTGGTCAAAATAAGCTATTATTGCTAGATGTGGCTATTTAAGTTGCTTTTATCGTAATAAGCAAATATATTTCACACATGCACGTACACATTGTTATAGTGCAACATCCTGTCATCCATCGAGAATAGAATGCTTTAATTTATAAAAGATGGTAATGAGTGGTACGAAGGAAAGGTCTTAGGCGAAGGCATTCACTATCCGATAGTCTATTCCGCTCCAACCCGTGGCTTGCCTATATGCGTAATTTTGTTAATTGTACCTTAGTACAATAAATCTGGTATATTGTATTCCTGGAGTTGCGTTCCATTCTTCAACTTATCGTTTTATACTATATTCCTTTTCGGGATATATCACATATATAGACATATATATAAACAATCTCAATTTTAGTCTCATTTTTGTAAATAAGATCAAGGCTTCTTTTCAGCCAACACTTCCTCAGAGAGCAAGCGTTGTCCAAATAAATCTTATTTAAATCAAACTGCATGAAGAAGAATTCTTGGAGATAAGGCTGGATTAAGTCTAAAAGGTACGATTAATGTGAATATTTAAAATTAAGAAAACATATATAAATTTACCATTAGAATAAATGCGTAAACGAAGAAAATGGACAAATGAACCAATAGAACATAAACACAGTTAAATGTTCGCTGATATATATCCAAATAAGTGCAAAGATCACAAAGAATTTTCTTTTTGCGTGCATAGAAATGGTTGCAACAATTTAAGGCAAATGATTTCCCAAACCAACAGATGATGTTTAGACCTTCCCGCGTGCAGAATAGAAAATGCATCCATCGTAAAACGTGACGGGCATGACTCATTTTACAAGAGGTTTTGTTCAATTGATGATTCGTGTGCTGGTTGAGACACACCATTGTGAATATGTAAATGTAATCTAACACATTTAGGAATGTGTTGGTCTATTCTTGTTTCCAATATAAGACTCGTACGTCCTATATACTCAGCTTCACACTGACATCTAAACATATGGAAAAGAAAACTTTTATTGTGATAAAGCAGACGCTCTTTAGAAAATAATGTAAAAATTGAACGGTTGCTAAAAACAACATGTAATTCGGTTGAAAGAAAGTGGCAGAGACGAGAGTAAAAACTCTATTAGTTAAAATGTTACATTTTCTGCTAAGCCAAGATAATTTTTGATATACAGGAGAGAGACTAAGGTAAAATTTTGGGGGCATGTTAACGTTATCTATCTTCCATTCTGTTGTGAGCTCGACAATATTAGTCGAAAAACCATGATTTATAAAAATACAACAAATTTTGTTCAACTCTTGCTTGAGTGTACAAAAAGAACAAATGATTAAGACCCAATGAACTAAAGTTTTGGCCACACTTATTTTTCATATAAGTAGGAAAATGATTTCCAACTGGTGTAAACACCTAAAAATGTTGCTTTATGGAATATACTTGTAATAAAAGTACAATTCTTCTGCTCAACATCAACACCAAGAAACTAGATTGAATTACTTTGCTTTTTTTCTATCGAAAGACCAAAGATGGGTTTAATGAATTTAAAACTTCAAAAGTTTTGCTTCTCCTTTCTTGTTTGTCTTGTGGTGTTGTTCCTTCCTTTATTAAAGACAGACTAATATGAGCAAAAGTTAATTATAGTTTCAAATTTGACAAGCTTTTATTAAGTATGAACTTGACTGACTAACACAATTATTTCTTTCAACCCACATGGTATGTCTTTCTCTTATAGGCAGAATTAAAAGACAATTTATTTTGTTTATCGAAATACCTAGCTAAATGCAGATTAAATTTCGAAGAGAAAACATTGGCAAAAGATAATAATTACAACAACAGTCTAATCAAGAAACGATTAAGTTTTGAAAATTATTCATTTGACTGACGTATAATTAATTTGTCTAATATTAATTTATCCGAGATAGAAAAAATAGTTTTGTCGAGAGAGTTAGATTTCTGTATTCCCCATCAAAATATAAACAAGGTAAAAGTTCTTGCTGAATTTAAAGTAATATGTTCACAGCTACTTAATATTGTTCCTTCCTCCACGGACCCATTCCAATTTTGTAAATCAAGAATTCTCAAAACAGTCCACTACTTTGTCTCCACACCAATTGAACGTGACATGGTGGCATGGCGTCAAGTTCACTACAAACTATTAAGGCTTTGAAAATCCGTAATGACATCTATATCACTAAGGTGGATAAAGGTGCTGGTGAACAAGATTGACTATGTTAATAAAATGAATGTCATTCTAGGAAATACCTTTTCGTTTCGTTGATCCGTCTTCAACACATGACCGTACTGTGAAGTTGGAATTAAAACTTCACAAACGATTATTAGAGGTGAATACAGGCAATCTCATGTAAAGGCACCAAAAACAGGATTAGACCTGTAGGTTTGCAAAGAACAAAATTCTATGATTTGCATAAAATCCACAAAAATAATGTACCTTTACGTCCCATGTTATTTATGGTGCCCCCGGCGCAGCATGAGTTGATCAACTACTTGTCAGAATTGATCAAACCTGTTTCCGACTATTTCTCAACTTACTGTTTATCAGACTCTGTCAACTTTCCATTACTTCTAATAGAGAGATTACGGTTTCAGTTGATATTTTGAGCCTTTACGCTAATATCCCTTTACAAGAGACATGACAGATATATATCCAACCGCTCTATTGAGATTGTCTGGGTTCTTCCTCCATTCAGGAGCCTTTATTTTTAGAGTTCATTACATTAGCAACAGAAGGAATAGAGTTTAGTTTTGAAAATGGGATGTATACCCAGGTAAATGGGGTTTCTATGGGCAGCCATTTGGGGCCCCTCCTAGCTAACATTTTTGTTGGGTACCATGAGCATCTTTTTTTTTTAATTTTTTTTTATAAGCGTTTCACCCCGAGCAAGGCATGTCACTGCCACTATTGTGCAGGGGGCTACGTAGAGTGGAGAAAGGCTGATTAAATATAGGAAATGACAGAGGGTGGGTGATAGGCGGGTAAGGATACCGAGAATGAGGGTTGGGTAGATGAGAATGTTGTAAGAATAGTTGGGAGTTAGTGTGATAGGAGGTGTCTATTGACCCTACATTTAAATACCTGGAGATTGTAACTTGTAGAAGGGAGTTCCACAGGCGGGAAGCACGAGAAAAGAAGCTGTTGGAGTAGAATTTACGGTTACATCTTATTTGTTTAACTGTAAAAGGGTGGGACCTAGTTGCTAATATAGTATCTTGTGTAAATTCGTGCTTAGGCGGCACCAGTGATCTAAGCTCATCGGAGCAGAAGCCATGAATGTTCTTGTAGAAGAGGCACAGGGAAGTCACATCTTTTGTTTGAGAAATGTCAGAAACCATATATTTACCAACATCATCTTGATGATACTTACTTTATGTTTAACAACATAGATGAAGCAATTCATTTTGGAAAAGCTTTAGGTTCATTACAAACATCTTTTGTCTTTACGATGGAGGAAGAGGAGAATAATTCTATCTGATTCCTTGATGTTCATATATATAAAGTGTTCCATTAAGACGGATCGAAATTATCAGTAAATAAAATTTTATTTATTTCATCATCTCACCCAATAGGGCAGTAACTTTTTGTTACTGTTTCCGTAACAAATTGATTTTACGGGACAGAGGTGTTAGCCCTGCGCCCAACCCCAAAGACCGGTGGACTATTCCTTGTCCTTACGTTTACAGCACATGGTATTACCAAACGGTCACCCTCCAAAATATTAACCAGGATCGATGTTACTTAACTACAGTGATCGGATGAGTCCTGGTGTATTCAGTACGATATAGCCGTAAACATGCTTATTGCTCTCATTATTAAATAATGTTATTTGAGTCATGGCAATTATGTGTGAAAATAATATGTGAAAATAATATGTGAAAATAATATGTGAAAATAATATGTGAAAATTATGTGTGAAAATAATATGTGAAAATAATATGTGAAAATAATATGTGAAAATAATATGTGAAAATTAATATGTGAAAATAATATGTGAAAATAATATGTGAAAATAATATGTGAAAATTATGTGTGAAAATAATATGTGAAAATAATATGTGAAAATAATATGTGAAAATAATATGTGAAAATTATGTGTGAAAATAATATGTGAAAATAATATGTGAAAATAATATGTGAAAATAATATGTGAAAATTATGTGTGAAAATAATATGTGAAAATAATATGTGAAAATAATATGTGAAAATAATATGTGAAAATTATGTGTGAAAATAATACCGTCTAAATATCTAGGAAGGATTCGATTGATGGTTAAAAATTTTGATGAAAAGTTACATGCATAGTTACTCATCGATCTCACCAATCCTAATATGAGTTCGTGAAAAAACAACCAAACTGAAGCTACAACTTTATATATACAAATATACCTCGGGTTGTGTCGTTTCAAGTGAAGTCGTTATGTACTATACATCATTAGCTAAACAAAAATATATGGACAAATTTAAACCAAGTTTAAATCATTTTATTCAACTTTACATCAAATAATGTAGTAGTAATATCACTACAAAAGTGTTCAAATTACATAAAATCATATTAATGTACAATAAATAAGAATTAAAGTATATAAAATCATATGAAATACGTACATTTCTTTTTGTACAAAAAATTCTTTTTTTTTTTCGTGTTACATTGACCCTTTTGTTAGAGAGAAGACTCGTTAGTTTTACACATGTCTCTTTTTAATTTGCTTTTCACAATATTTGGTTTTCATAATTTGTTTTATTTTACTGTCGTGTTACGTCAGCTATTTTGTTTTTGTATGAATAGCAATTTTCTTTTCGTGTTACGTCGGTGATTTTGTTTAATTTTTAAGACTTTTATTTTGAAATGTGTCTCTTTTTAATTTTCTTTTTATCGTATTTTGTTCAGAATTTATTTTATTTTACTTTGGTGTTGTATCGGCCATTTTTGTTTTTTGTATGAATTATTTTCATTCATTGGCCATTTTTTATTATTAATACTTATTATTTTTTACACGAGGCTCTTTTATAATATTTTGCTTTCATCATTTGTTTTATTTTACTTTCGTGTTACGTCGGCTAATTTTGTAAGTTGTAAGACTTGTTATTTTGAAAATTGTTTATTTTTAGTTTCATAGAATTTTTGCTTCCATAATTTGTTTTATTTTGCGTTTTTTTTTAATAAAATCATTTTCATATTGTTTTATTTATTTAATCGTATCATTTCAGTGAATTTATTTCTTTTTGTTTATACGTTCAACGTTTATCACCTGTGTTTTGTTACAGTTTTTACAATTTAAAACTTATTATTTTCTCCTGTTTGTAAAAAGTAAAGTAAGAAATAAATAGATACAAGTCTTGAAGTTCAGTCGTTGGAAATAGTATATCTGTGTATACTATTGTAGCTGAGTGGAGCTCAGAGCTATTCTGACTTCTGATGCGACGGTCTTCGGGTAACTTCGGTATCTCTCGGTAACTTACGTATCAGTTCCGGTATTCTCCAATAACTGGCACGGATATCTACGAATACTCTTTCCGCTGTTCTCTCTATGGCAGGAGTATATATATACTCATTCGAGTCCATTATCATATACAAAGAGGAAATACCACAACAAAATGATCATCCAAATCCTGATGTATAAAGCGTGCAGCAGAATCAGGTCAGAGATAGGACAATAACAGTGCAGTTTTGTCAATGACACTCAAACAGGAAACGTAATATTTATGCTTGGAAATGGCACTACAGATGCATAAGAACGTATACCTGTTTTTCATAGACTACGCAAAGGAAGTCAACAAAATAAGCCACAAGGACTTGATAGAGATGCTCAACAACCTAGACATATTCAGGAAAAACATTAGAGTAATCTAGAACATCTACTGGCAGCAAACTGCCTGCATACGGAGAGGAATCGAGCTCAGTAGATATACAAAGATACAAAATGGTTCAAGACAAAAATATGTCTTCTCACTAGATCTTTTCAAATTATACAGCGACAAAATTCTGAAAGCCCTGGAAATCATGCTAGGATTCATCATTGGCGGCCACAGTCGGAAGATACGCAAATGACATAGTGCTGATAAGAAACACGAAAAGGAAACTACAATATCTACAGAGTAATTAAAAAATCAGACAAAAGGGACTATATATAATCTACAAGAAAACGAAATGCATGATCATCAGTAAAAAGAGGAACGCAAAATGCCAACGGCAGGCCGGCAATACTAAAATCAAGCAGGTACAGACATTTAAATACCTGGGAAGCGTTCTAACAGAAAACAGAAAGTGTGACACAGAGATCCAAATGCGAATTGGTATAACCAAGGATGCATTCCAGAAGCCTTTGTACGGTGCTTTATGACTATAAAGCTTCTAATATTTATATATTTCAGGTGTATTTCTACAAATGTACATGAATATTCATACTTTACTCCTGTCTCGCGTATCTTCTTCATTCACGAAACACACGACAATCACAAGATGTTCTTAGGCGTTCCTGCATTTTCCCGGGGCTTATAAAAAAGCGAGGACACACGTGTTATGCACGGCAGTTCCAGTTCGAGTTCCAAGCAAAGCAGTTGGCAGCTTCAGCTGCCTGCGATAGCGCCATGCTATCGCGGGGTCGCGTTCCTCAATCTTACCTCATTCGCTCTCACACATCCGCACTAATTGCAGGACGTGATTAGCGGCCATTTATTTCTTAAACTGAAATGTGCACAACTCTCTCACATCTTCCCATAGGAACTTTCGTCGACACGACATCAGTATGTACATTGCATTATTTCCTTCTTTCTGAGACATTAATCTCAACTGACTTTTCGTCATGTTTCTTAACGTTACAACGAAAACAACGTTCCTTCTCCTATTTGGATGCTTAATCTCAACTATGTAAATTTATCTTTAATACAATTCATTGTTGTTTTATTCAAGTGTCATTGATATCTTATTTCCAAGTTCAATTACACGAGAACGTTTTGCAAATATAAATCGTAAAGGACCTAAAATCCTCTACAAATTGGTGACTGACGTCGGGAGTCGTTCTTCGGAATTGGCATGTTGGATTTTAGACACTCATTTTCATCACTATGCTTGATCGATTTTCTACTCGACATGAATTATTCCATACCCGAATTTCTTTAATCGGCGTCCCTCTCGAAATTCACAAGTACAGTTGTCAGCTTTGTTCACATTTACAATAAAACTCGTAAGGAATGAGAAACTGCAAAATGTTGGTTGGTTGGTTGTTTTGTTTTTACGGCATATCAACCTCGGCGGGTCATTTATAGCCAACTGATTTTTATTTATTTATTACTGGTAATACTGTTTTCTTTCAACATTTTTATTGTTGTTTTTTATATAAATTTGTTGTCTAGTAATACTTTTTTTTCGAGTATCAAGATTCATTGCGATTTTTTTTTAAGGGCAGGGTCCACAAGTTCTACCCTTGTTATTTAACCCATAACTGGATGGAAGGGACGGATTAATACCTTTCCCAAGTGTACCAGTCCTTAAGTGAATGCAGGGTATTCAACTGGAATTCGAACTCTGCTCACCGATTTCTCTTTCCGAGCCGATATCCACTGCACCACAACGCACATCCGTCACTAAACACTTACAGCACCTGGTATTCCCAAGCGGTCAGCCATCTAAGTACTGACCAGGCTCAACGTTGCTTAACTTCGGTGATCGAGCGAGAACCGTTGTATTCAACGTGATAGGGCCGTAAGCACGCACATCCGTCACTAGATGTTTACAGCACCTGGTATTCCCAAGCGGTCAGCCATCTAAGTACTGACCAGTATCAACATTGCTTAACTTCGGAGATCGAGCGAGAACCGGTGTATTCAACGTGATATGACCGTAATCACGCACTTCCCAAGCGGTCACCCATCTAAGTATTGACCAGGATCAACGTTGCTTAACTTCGGAGATCGAGCGAGAACCGTTGTATTCAACGTGATAGGGCCGTAAGCACGCACATCCGTCACTTGATGTTTACAGCACCTGGTATTCCCAAGCGGTCAGCCATCTAAGTATTGACCAGGATCAACGTTGCTTAACTCCGGAGATCGAGCGAGAACCGTTGTATTCAACGTGATATGACCGTAAGCGCAATACGTAAAAGCAACAAAATAAATAATTTTATGATCTTCTTGTTATGTTTTATTGGATGCACAGAAGACTGCTGAGTAAAATTGTGATTTTCTTTGAAAAATAGAACAAACATGAATCAAAATCATATACATTCCTAAGACAAAGAATGAGAAAAGCGAATAGTTCAGATAATTTAGTTGGAAAATAGAAGAAGTGTCTTAAATTTTCTTAACTCGAATTTTTCATGAGCATATACGTTGTGGCGTAATAGATATCGCCTGGAAATGGAAAATCGGGGAACCGAGTTCGGTTTCCAGTAGAATTCGTTACTCTCAAATGTTTCTTAATCATTTCACCCCAAGCAAGGCATTCCACTGCCACTATAGTGCAAGGGGTTACACAGAGCGATTGGATATAGGAAATGTCAGAAGGAGGGTGATAGACGAGTAAAGAGGTACATAGAAACAGTGTTTGAGAGAATGGATGCAAGTTAGTGTGTTAGGAGGTGTCTATTGACCTTAAATTTAAACTCTTGGAGATTATAGCTGTCGAGGAAGCAAGTATATGGAAGGGAATTCCACAGGCGGGAAGTGCGAGAAAAAAAGCTGTTGGTGTAGAAATTGCGGTTACATTTCATCGTTGCTAATCTAGTATCTCGTGCAAATTCGTACCTAGGAGGCACCAATGATCTCCCTCAAGCTATGGATTGAATAGCAGAATAGTTTGGGTTCTGTTACCTGGGTTGGCAACTAGTCTATCGCAGGAATGAATGGTAATCTATTGCGGCAAAATCTTCTGCATAGTCAATTATGAATAGGAAGAATCATGATCATCCAAGTGTGTATCATGCATGTGTTAGGGTGGCACCCCCGTGAGTCGTTTGACTAATGGACTATTCCTGACGTCACGTCCGGTGACCAAGTTATGTATTGCGGGCAGTCAAAGGTAGAGAGTGAAGGACTAAGTGTCGTAACCAGATTCGTTCTGTAGCTGAGCGGAGACACGACTCGGCGTTAACACCAATTGTATTTTTGCTAATACATTATTGTATTTCACAGTTCCCGATGTTATTTCAATAATAACTCCATAACTTCACTGACTGACTGATTAAGAAACATTTATGGTACTCTATCTCTAGGAATGGACACTTCCCACGTCAATATATACTGACCTGTGTGACTTCCGGGGAGGCAGCCGTGAAACAGTAAAGAAGCAGTCAAGGCGCAGAGTAGCTATACAATTCAAACATATACTTCTATTAGCTGACTTCTAACACACTTTATCTAAACTTATTTATAAATGGAACTTTGTCTGGGTGTGTGTGTGTGTGTGTGTGTGTGTGTGTGTGTGTGTGTGTGTCTGTGTCTGTGTGTGTCCGTCCGTTAACTATAGATTACGAAACAGCTGTACCGATTTTCTTGAAAATTGACACAGTTGTACTCTAAGCGTCTGCGAGTGTTCTTAGCTAGGTTTTGTGTCGAGGTACCCCCAGATAAATAACGAAAATCGATAATCGAAAAAATCGGGTTATAGAAGTTGTGGTCCGATTTTAATCAAATTTGATACACTCAAAGACAAAGACATAAGAAACGATATTCAGGAGTTTCAAGGTTGCAGTTCTTACAATAGGGCAGGAAATCGATTATATATATATATATATATATATATATATATATATATATATATATATAGATGAAGCAAGATGTGTGTGTCTATTTATCTGCCTGTATATTCTTTATACAAATCCACAATTTTTATCCGATTCTCAACAAACTTCACACAAACGTTCTTTAGGCTGAGTCTGAGCTCCAGGACCAGAGATTAGTTTTAAAGCTTTCATTACACCCGAGAAACGCCGTGCTATACTTCTAGTATATATATATATATATATTTTCTATTATTCTAATGCACTGGTTAAGCCTACCTTCTTGTTTCCTTGTCTTTCTTCCTGGGTCTAACAGGCTACAATAGAACAAATATTGCCATTGTTGCCTGAAAAAGCAACAAAGGAGAAATACTCATTGCCCCATGTGGTGACTGTCTATCCAATATTGTGTGTGTAGAAGAAAAATGGGTTTGACCCTCATTAGTTTAGAAGGAGTGAATTAATGATAATTATTGTTAGTTTTTTTTTAGATTGTTTTGTATACTGTTGAGTCAGCAATAGACTGAATCATTTTATTGTTCACCAATAGAATTGTTAACCGAACAGAAGGCTCAAAATATTCAATGCGACGTGTATAAAAGGCTGCCATATTTTCCAGAGTATACGCGATGCAATCTGATTCGGTAGAATGTTTGACTCGTGAGTGTTAATCTTTGACGTTGCTTCTTCCATTTCGCCACTACTATCCCCACTAACCATCTCTTAATCTGTTAATCTTTGACGTTGCTTCTTCCATTTCGCCACTACTATCCCCACTAAACATCTCTTAATCTGTTAATCTTTGACGTTGCTTCTTCCATTTCGCCACTACTATCCCCACTAACCATCTCTTAATCTGTTAATCTTTGACGTTGCTTCTTCCATTTCGCCACTACTATCCCCACTAACCATCTCTTAATCTGTTAATCTTTGACGTTGCTTCTTCCATTTCGCCACTACTATCCCCACTAACCATCTCTTAATCTGTTAATCTTTGACGTTGCTTCTTCCATTTCGCCACTACTATCCCCACTAACCATCTCTTAATCTGTTAATCTTTGACGTTGTTTCATTGAACAGATTACGTACTGCGCTGAACTATGGCGGACATGGTCAACAAAATATATATAATTATTATATTTCTTTTATTTAGTTATTTATGGGACTATTATTCATTTTTAAAATGTTTCTTTTGGAAACGATAAAGTGAGAGTATAATTAAGTTTGTATTTACATATTTTGTGAGTACAGCACGAGGAATCATAGTTTTTATTCATTTCCTAGAGTATTTGTTAAAATGCAGGTGAAAGAAGAAATAATTTTGTTTGTTTGAGTTTTTTAACGGCATATCGACATCTGTGGATTTTTGTTATAGATTTCGGGTGCGGAACTGCACAAAATAATGAAGAACAAAAACAGATATTGAGATAGAAAAGTAGGTTATATTGAACGTAATATACAAACTTGAACGCAGGTTAGTAAATCCGGGAATACTATTAGTAAGGAATAAATATATACACGTCTTGAAGTTAAGTCGTTGGAAATAGTATATCCGTGTATATTATTCTAGCTGAGTGGAGCTCAGAGCTATTCTGACTTCTGATGTGGTAATGTCTGGGAACTTACGTAGCAGTTCCGGTACTCTACGACAACTCTAACGGATGTCAACTACAACTCTCAACTGTTGTTTTCTCTATGGCAGGAGTATATGTATACTCAGTCGAGTCCATTATCATTTACAAAGGGGAGATACCACAACACTTATTTAATGCAAAAAATATGGGTTTTGAAGGTATTTTTTAACGTTCGGTTTTAATGAAAATGTTAATTTAGTCGGATTTTAATGCACATTTTTGTTTTTATTCCTTTTTATTTGAAAAACTGAAAATGTCACCAAGTTTGTATTAAAAAATGTTTTGCTGAGAATATTTCTTCTTTCAAAAATGTGTTATTGTAATAATTTTTCTTCAAAAATGTGTATTTTTCTAGAAAAGTATATTTTTATGCATATATTTCTATAAAAATGTACTTTTCTACTTTTATATTGTTTGACCACACTTTGGGGGTTAACTATTTGCTGATACCTAGGATCCTAACAGGTGCCACCACTCCGGGTCAGTGTGTACCTGGGAACAACAGCAATTAATAGGTGGTTTCATGCTCCTCCCAACCTCCCAATCAGAGACCTGTTGCTGGATGCAGTTTAGCGTCATGCACAGGACAAAATAAGCGATTGATTACGAAACATTTAACCGAGTGATTAATAATGCTTTTATTTGGAATTCATAAACACCTTTCTTGTAAAATATTTTTTTCAGGAAAAACAATGACTTGAAGTGGGGTGAATCAATAGATGCATCTACTGCAAGGAAAATTTGGTCTTATTTGTGCCTGATGTTTCTCGTCATAATCCATCTTGCACATTTACAAATCTATCCCGCGTCCGTGCATTGAATTTATTACTATATTTAATTTGCTGCTCCTGGGGTTTATCTTGAGATTCAAGACAAAATCAGAAATTGATATCAATGGTGTCTTTTTTTTTTCATTTCATCCCAACAAAGACGAGACGGTCAATAAGGGTTACAGTAAAAAAATTGTTTTACTGGTAATCATTTTTTTTTTCTTCAAAAATTCATTATGGCAATAATCTTTCCTTTTTTTTCCTTCGAAAATGTATTTTTGGTAATATTTTTCCTTTGAAAGTGTATATTTTTTTATAAAAGTCTATTTTTATGTATATATTTCTATAAAAGATTATTTTTATACTTTCATAGTGTTTTCACCCTGGGACCCTAACAGGTTCTACCACTTGAGTCAGAGTGGACATGAGACAACATCAATTCAGAGGTTGTTCCATGCTCCTCACAACCTCCCAATCAGAAACCTTGCTGCCGGATGCAGTTTACCGTCATTCCAAGGAACAAGAAGAAATGATACTGAGCAAAATTGTGGGTTGGGATGAAATATAGAGAAAATATGGATCGGAATCCACCAAAATTCTAAGATAAAGAATAAGGAAAGAATATAAAGTCTTTCTCGTATTTTATTTTTATGCCTGTGTGTAATGAATAGATATGCGTTGTGGGGCAGTGGATATCGACTCGAAACAACAAATCGGACAGCCGAGTTCAAATTATAGCAAAATTCCTTGCATTCATTTACACACAAATGCCCCTGAGAAAGGTATTAATCTGTCTTTTCCCTTCAGTTATGGATTAAATAATAGAACAGATTGGATTCTATAGCCTTGGATGGCAACCAGTCTACCGCAAAAAGCAAAAGCAACCTACTACGAAATAATATTCTGCCCAGTCAGTCATGTCTTTACAATGCGTGTATCTCGTATGGTAGTTAACCGGTTGACTGTCTAATGAATATCCCGATAATTTAGTTAGACAATCATTCATTTAAGTGTCAAACGTTATACACGCTTCAGGCAATCATGTCTCGATGAGGGGTCATGTGTTTGTGTGTGTAGAGGAGAAAAGTTGGTTTCATTTGCATTGTTCGAGAAAGAGTGGATTAATAAGTTATAATTATTTCATTGCAATTATTTGTAGGGCTATGATTAATTTCTTTTTAATTATGAATTATGGACACGATGACAGTATCAACTTAAGATAATCTTTTCCTCAACAATAATGATATTTTTCATTTACGATTCGAGTTTACAATGACTCACTGGCAATTTAATGCTTTATGATGTAGTTCTTTACTAAACTTCAGGAGTTGCAACCATTTCCTAGAGTGTTTCATGCAAATTAAGCTGGAAGAAGATAAAGAATGTAACTTCATGAATTAGTTGGTTTTGTTTAGCGGTCTATCAACCTCTAGTGTTTATTTAAAGTCGAAATATAAATATCTGCTACAGTATTTTATTATTACTTATTATATTATTTTAATATCATTAGTATTATTACTTTCTTTTTAAAATCGTATTACTCCGAGCAAGGCAGGAACGCCACTGATGTGCAGGGGGTTACATAAGTGTAAAAAAATCAGACAGGAGGAGTGTAAAGAGAAAGACAAATCAGTTAGGGATATGAATACAGGTGCGATGACAGTTGCAAAGGTGGAGAGAAAGGAAAAGATATACAGGCTGGTGTAGAAAGAACTAGATTCAAGTGGTTAAGAGATGGGTATTGACATTGCATTGAAATTCCTGGAGGTCTTAGCTCTCAGGAAAGCAAGACTATGGAAGTGAATTTCACAGGCGGGAATTGTGAGAAAAAAGCTGAAGGAGTAGAATTGCCGTCTGCATTTGGTTGATCTAACTGTGAATGGGTAGGACCCAGTTGCCAGCCTGGTTGCACGAGTAAACACTTGTTGCAGGGGCACCAGTGATTTAATTTCGTTGGAAGAGAAGCCATGGAAATATTTATAGAACAGACAGAGGGAAACCACATCCCGTCGGTGTGAAAGTGGCTGGAGTCGAGCCACCAAGTCGGTAAATATTACATTACTGATTGTCCTTTGGTGTCTGTCAAGAACACTTAGATGAACAGCGGTGCGCCTGACTATATATGACAGCAGTATTCCATGCACGGACGCATGGTTGATTTGTTTATATGCAGGATGTATTTAGGCGGAAAAAAACATCCTGGTCCGACACAGTGACCTAACTTTCATAGCAGTGGATTTAGCTATTGACTCAATGTAATAGTACCACTTGAGATCGGAAGAGAGGGTAAGGCCGAGGTGACGCAATGTATTGCTCTCATGGAGACTTGCTTGGTCCATGCATATGGGAAGCAGGAAAGGTTGCCTGTGATGATTGACAGACAGTTGGAGATAATAAAGATTTTGATGATACAATTTTTAAACTCATATTTGGACGCACAAAAGGTAGATGCATACTTTTTCCAAGAGTTTTTTGAGCGTAAGGCAATTTAAGAAACTTAACTAAAAACTAGAACTCGGCTATCTAATTAAAAATTTCGAACCATTACTCATTACACCACCGCACATTGAAGCTTACATTACCTTGTATTTCCAAGCGATTACCCATTTAGTTACAGACCATGTTCAACGTTGCTTAACTTTGGTGATTTTACAGGAGTCGGTATTTCAACGTGATGTCACTATAAGCTCCGCAAATTCTCGATGTGAGCAGAAGCAGAAATGGTGACAGCAAAGTGTGCACAAGGAATGTTGTTTGAAATAATTCAAAGGAAATATTAAATTTACGTATTAAATACTTCAAAGGAAATATTAAATTTAGTCAACTCGCATTTGGTTCTTTCTTGTCCTTTATTCTTCATAAACACTTTAAATATTGATGTATTGATCAGTTGAAACAAATATATTCTGTGAAATAAGACAATCGAATGTATCCAAGGCGGCACAAGGGTATATAGTTTTGTCAACACCATAAGATGCGGAAAAAACAAAGCATTAACTTAACATCATGAGTTGTGTTAATCAATAGAATTCTTGAATCGAAATTTAAAATATGGACGACATTCTTGGCGCCCAAAACGTTAAAAATGTTTAAACAAGATACTGCGTACGACGGATCTCTCGGAACAATGGATAAACATAATTTACAACGAATGAAGCATGTGCTTGTTTGAAAGGACATGCATATTTACAATGTCGTGTACTGGCTCTGAAGAATTCAAAAGATTTAGAATAAATCATACTAATTATGGACATTCACTAGCGGCAATACCTAAAATGCAATTCGAAGGTAAAATATCGACATCATCAAAATTGCTGATGTTCTATACGACTTCAAACAAAACGTTGGGAAGGCAACCCCAATCAATATTAGAAATTACATAATTTGAAGACTACCAACAGCAGCAACAATTAAAATGCATAGCACATGCAACACCAAGAGAAAATAATGACATAATCAAGATGGTGACGCTCCATAAAAGTAGAAGCGAAATTTCAAGGAAGAAATGCCCCATCAATAGCGGAAAGAGATTTTATTGCGACTGAATTCAAGAAATACCGAAGTGGCTGCTTTTACAATAAATGCTGAATGTTTCTACATAAGGAAATGGCTAATGTTACCAATAATCATAGTGAACAGGAAAACAGATATTACCCGTTGATATTAGACACAAGTTCAGTGTGTGAAGAAAAGCGGAACTCAATTACGGTCTAGTGTTCGGTCAATGATTGCCGAATTCTTCCTTATAAGGAAACATATATATATATATATATATATATATATATATATATACACAACAGCAAACGATGTACTGGTTAGGATTAAAGAGGGTTGATAGAAAAAAAAATTTGCTCACTGCACAAACAAGAGTATTGAATGTGCAAAGGCAACGGTATGGTTACTTTTGTAGTGATATTATAACATATTTATGCTATAAATTCTAAACAAATAATATTCGCTCTACTTTGTATTAAGCATCTTTTTTAAGAATAGTGTTTTTTCGGATATGGAATATTATTCCATCCATACGTACGCTTTGCTTATATATATATATATATATATATATATATATACACGCGCGTTTATATAAACGTGTGTTTTTGCTCTACGTAACTGCCTCTTAGTTAATCCTTTTTGGTTAGTTTAGTATCGAGCACTTTTCTTTCTTTGTGGTTTGTTCCGTTTGAGGGTTTTTTTTCTTTGCTGTGAAGTGCTGTATGTATTGTCGGTGCTCCGCAGTTTTCTTTTTTTTTTCCCCTCGTTGTCCAAAGCTTTTTAGCCGAGGGCGATAACGGAGTTAGATTCTGCCGGTTATTCGTGGTTCTTAAAAATTACTTGTGTAACATTTTAAAATTTGAATGCGTACAGAGTCAATTTTATTATTATTATTATATATATATATATATATATATATATATACACGCATACACGCGCACACACACATACATACATATATATATATATATATATATATATTTATATATATATATACAACATTTATATATGGAAAGTTCAAGCTGTACAATGCTGAGATTCACTTTTGGTAGGTGCAGTTTTTGGGCTTTGTACAGTTTTTGGGCTTTGTACAGGGCAAACCCTCCGTATATATATATATATATAAACACAGGAGTCACAAAATACATAAAATGATGTGGGTTATGCAACATACTAATAGAAGAAAACCACTTCAAGTTAGAAAACACATCTACATTCGAAAGAACAAATCTGAACTGCAACTCTAAAAACGTAATTTATGCTCTAAAATGCGATTAATGAGCAAAAATATACGCGGAGAGACACAAAATCTGAATAAAACAATAGCACTGCACAGAAGTAATATTAAACTCGTCAGTAAAAGGAAATTGTACGTTTCTAAACACTTACACGAATTCAGTCAGTCAGTTAAGTGCCATGCGCGATACACACTTTCGGCGATCATGTCTCGAAAGGTTGCCATTGATTTCTGCGGTAGACTGGTTGCCGACCAAGGCTATAGAACCCAATCTGTCCTATTATTTAACCCATAACTGGAGGGAAGAGACGGATTAATACCTTTCCCAAGGGTATTTGCGCGTAAGTGAATGCAATGAATTCAAATGGAATTCGAACTCGGTTACCCGATTTCTCGCTCCGAGCCGGTATACACGATTTCAGTGGATGTTAATTCAGATTAATACCTATGTAACAAAATGCAGATTACAACACTCATGATGCAGGAAAAAATATATGTAAAAAACTTACTACCCTTCCCTCAACAAAACAACATGAAAAATGTATGACACACACAGAGTCACATTAAATTTAAACGCATTAAAAAAGAAATCCTGAACTGTTGAAAAAAATATTATTATCATTTTTTTTTTAATAATTATATCGTCCCAAGCAAGGCATTTTACTGCCACTGTTTTGCAGGGGATTACATAGGAGGAAAATTATAAGAAAGAGTGACAGGTTATAGGGAGTGTCAAGAAGTGGTTAATAGAAGGATGACATAAAGTGAGGGATCAGTTAATATATTGATTGTAATGTAGAATTGATCCCCCGCATTATATCCACAGTAAAATAGTACAATCTTTTTTTTTAATAATCATATCGCCCCAAGCAAGGCATTTTACTGCCACTGTTTTGCAGGGAATTACATTGGAGGAAAGTTATGAGAAAGAGTGACAAGTTATTTGGCGTGTAGGGAGTTGGTAAGA
Source organism: Ascarosepion bandense (assembly GCA_037127315.1). Classification (NCBI taxonomy): domain Eukaryota; kingdom Metazoa; phylum Mollusca; class Cephalopoda; order Sepiida; family Sepiidae; genus Ascarosepion; species Ascarosepion bandense. The sequence continues at coordinate 1,799,246 of JBBBDQ010001805.1, forward strand.
GAAGGAGGAGAATAATGATGAAAGTAGAGCAGACTGAAAAACGAGCATGAGAGAGAGAGAGAAAGAGAAGGAGAGAGAGAGAGAGGATGCAAGTTAGTGAGATAGGAGATGACTATTAACTTAACATTTAAATTCTTGGAGATTGTAGCTGTCGGGGAATCAAGTATATGAAAGTATATGAAAGGGAATTCCACAGACAGGAACTGCGAGAAAAGAAGCTGCTAGAGGAGAATCTGCATTTATATTTTAATGGTTTCACAGTGAAAGGATGGGACCAAGTTTGCTAATTTTGTGGCTCGAGTCAATTCATATATAGGTAGCACCTGTGAGCTAAGTTAATCGGAGCAGAAGCCATGAAAGTATTTGTAGAAGAGATACAGGGAAGTCACATTGCGCCGGTGATAAAGTGATTGTATATGACCTAAACAAATCGGGATCTATCACATTTCAGATTCTCCGTTGGATTTTATCAAGGACACCTAGTTGGATAGCAGGAGCAGTATTCAATGCACGTTCGGATGGTAGATTTATATATGTGCAGGATTGTTTCTGGCGGAAAAAACTTCCTGGTCCTTCACAGAGAAACGACTTTTTAGAAGCGGATTTAGCTATGGATTCTATATCGTCATTCAAATTGAGGATGATTGTTGTAAGAGTTAAGCCGAGTAGGCTCAGTGTTTTGATTTCAGGGAGACTAGCCTGATTGACACTAAACAGAGGTAAGAGCGATTGTCAGTGATGGTTAATAGATAGCAGCTTTGTTTTGGAAGTATTAAAATTCACGAGTCGTTTCTTACCCTAGTCCGCCATATATTGGAGGCTTTTTTCAAGGTTTGCTTTGTCAGACTCAGCAGATTTTTTATCGATGCGAGAGTAAACCGTAGTGTCGTCAGCGTGTATGTCTACTTTGGATCTTATTACATCTGTGAGGTCGTTAATTTAGATAAGGAAAAGAATAGGACCTTGAATAGAGCCTTGAAGGATACCCGCGTTTGTATGAAAGTATTGGGAGGCATGTCCGTTTAGTACTACCTTCATTCTGCGATTTGAAAGGAATGACTGGATAAGGTCATACTATTGTCCAGTTATACTATAACCTCCCAGCTTGCGTAGAATGCCACCATGCCAGCCTCTGTCGAACGCTTTGGAGATCTCTAGGGCAACAGTTTGGGCTTCGCTGTTCTTGTCAAGAGCCTGATGTATATACTCAGTTATGGTTGCGAGCCTATCGGCAGTTGACCAGGTGAGGCGAAAACCATACTGTTTGTCAGAGAATACTCTGTGGGTCGTGAGATGTTGAACCACCTCAGCGTTCATGATGACTTCGAACATGTTGCCAAAAATCGGTAGGAAGCTGATAGAGCGATAATTAAAGGGGTCAGAGGGTTCACCAGTATTTTAATATATTGAGACCACGGAGGAGGACTTTCAGCAGGCAGGAGAGTAAGAAGATAAGAGGCAGTAGTAATAGTGTTTTGAGAGAACACAGGAGAGTTCAGGGGAACATTCCTTCAGGACAATGATTGAAATTATGTCGCTGCCGCTCTCTTTATGGTTGTCAAGCTTTGAAATTATGTTAGAGACCACTGAGGGGGTACTGTGGGTGTCATTCATTTGGGCCTCAGTTCGGGGTGGGAAGTTGTGTACAGATATTTCAAAGGAGTCCATTGTTGAGTTGGTGGAGAATCTGCGAGGGAAGCACTCAGCCTTGTCTGTTGTAGAGGCAAGGACCTCAAATAGGCTGATTAGAAGGGGGATTGAAGGTTTGATTTTGTTTAGTACACTTTTACAGAGCCTCCAGTAGTCTTTGGAACCAAACTTATGGGATGCTATGCGTTGGTTCATTCTGGCTGTAAACAGCAGCTTAGCTTCTTTTAGTATCTTCCTGCACTCATTGCAAGCAGAGGCAAAGTGGCACCTGTTATTGTCCGAAGTGTGACTCCGATAAAGTGATTCTTGGCGGGAATGAAAGCTACGATGCCAGCCTTAAACCAAGAAGAGACCTCAGCCGCACAGTCTTCAACGGGAACACTAAAGACTTTGTTCCAAGTGACGTCACACAGGTAATCACGGGATGAGTCCCAGTCGGCTCTTTGGTAGCAGTAAGATATTCTGATAGTCTGAGGTTCTTGGATGGAGTGGGAGTGGAAGATGTTAACAGAAACCACCGCATGGACAGAGTTTCCGAGTGGGGAAGAGTTGCTTGACATTGCAAGAGTCAGGGATGGAAGTAAAACAGAGATCTAGCAGTGAGTCAGGTCCATTAGGGTTATTAGAGAAACGTGTTAGTAACTCCACCACTTGCATAAGTTACTGAGTGATTGAAAAATTCATGGTGTGGACACCAGCAAGTACTGTGACAGAGTTTTTCAGCCACTTGTCGTGGTGTGCGTTAAAGTCGCCAAACACAAATATATGGCCTTGTCGATATTTTTGGAGATGCTGTCAATAATGGAACAGTCAGGAGATGAGGGGGAGCGGTAGAGGAAAAGAGATAGCTAACTGAGCTTAGTAGAATGAGACGAAAACACACATAAGAATGATCTATGGATTCAAGAGAGATTACCCTAGCTAGAGGGAGGTATTCACTAACGTAACCATCAAGCCCATGCATGAGGACATCGGGGTCCTTCCTGAAGACGGGAAGGTAAACAGGGACAGGGAATTCAGAAGAGAGGGTAGAAGGATCAAGGTTAGATCTGCAGAGGGCTAGGATGTCAGATGAGTTGACTCTGAGGAAAATTTCGACACTGCAAAGTTGGTGCGTATACCTCGTATGTTAGCAAACGAGATGTTGATGGGCTTGGGTGCTTTTAGGTTAGCTGGTTTAGATTTGTTTTTCTGATAGCGTGTATTCATAAATGTTTTATTAGGAGAGAGGCCTAGAGTAGAATCAGTAGGTCGCTGTATGCAGCATGTGTGAGAGAGAAACTGGCGCAGACTGCAGCATAATGTGGCCTCAGGGTTGCCCACCGGAGCTTCATGCAGTGACAACCATCCATGCACGACATGGCACAAAATACATCCCCGATATTATTTAACTGTTGATCAGAGCAGCCTGCCATGACGCTACGCACAGGTTCGGGCTCCTAACTACCAGTCGGAAGCAGCAAATAGAAAACAGCCAGCCCGGTACCCTCAGAATGAAGAGACGTTGCCACCATCCACAAACACTGCAAAAAGCGTGCGACAGCATTAAGACTAGGACCGAATGAGAGAAAAAAAACCTGGAACCCCTTCTTAAACAAGAAACAAGGGGTGCGTCTCTACTCCTGTCCAAAATGTGGGAGAAGTGTTTTAGTATTCAAAAAACAACAAAAAGAGTCAGATGACACGTACAATTGAATTAAAATTGCAGAAAACTATTTAGAAGTATTAATAAAAACTCAAACTTCGCAAGTCAGTTTAAAAAATCTAGTAATGAAAGGTGAATGATTCCCAAAACGTAGGAAATTCAACAAGCGAGTGTGAAAAAAGCAACATAAAATGCATGCATATAAATTTTCTGACCTGCTCACCGACCACTTATCTATATATACAGGATATTTTAAGCTGTCAGAAAGAAAAACAGATCACAATATGTAAAGTCAAATTTTTATTCGCTTGAAGAGAGTCAACTTTAGACTCGAAACACGTGTAGCGTCACAAATACAATTAGAGAAACTTAATATATTATACAATAAACGAGAAATATTAATAATTATAATAACAGTAGATCTACGCTTTAAACAAAACGTTCAAGGCGTTTTGCACATTTTCTTTTATATATATATATATATATATATATATATATATATATATATATATATATATATATCCAGAAGGTTTATCCTGTACAAGGCTCGAGTGCCACTCTTGGTAGGGTTACGGTAAGACCCAATTTATGCGGATAGAATGGGATGATAACGGTTAACTCTCCACTTGAATAGCGGAAACATTTTCTAAGGTGTCTCTCTGCTAATGCTATGGTTCAAAGGAAAAACAATATTTCGAGTAGAACTTATTTTCACCTATAAAATTAAGAGAAAATGTGGTTGAATTGTTAAAATGTAATTTGTCTGCCGGGTATAAGACGTAAATATTTGGACTAACGGAACCAAGGAATGTAGAGATAGATTCGTGAGAGTCTGGCAACGCCCTGCTAATGAGAGAAACTTTGGAGACCCTTTTTAACTCTAACAAGACTGGAAGGTGACGACGGGGCAGCTGTTGTTCAAATATGACAGCCGTACTCAACTTTCGATTTGATCTGCCTCTTGCTAATCTTGAGTATAGTATGAGGGATCAGGTGCTTACTAGAGCGTTAGAGGGAGCTAATCACCTAACCTACATTTATAATACTATTACCAAAAATAATCATAAAATTTATTTTACACAACGCACATTTTTCTCTTTATTTTCTTTCCCAAAGGTGCGAAATTTCTCGCAGTGTAACGGTTAAAATAAACACATATTATTTTTCGAACTGGTTACAGGAATTGAGTACACATATGCGCCGAAATAATTACACTAGCCACCAATAAAAAAAATAATTTAGAATTACTCGATAAAGTCAGGACTTTGGATAAATTTGAACCATTCATTGTTGAATGAATTTGATCTGACGAGGAGTGAGATTATAAGAGAGCCATGAAATATGATATTACCTATGGATTTGTAAAAATGTCCAACTTTTGTGCTTGATTATAATACTCTGTTAAATTTAACATTAAATTTCAGCATTGAGTTCTCTTTAGACATAGTCTTCGTTGGAATTCGCTTTGCCAAATATCAAGGATTCTACTTTATATATATATATATATATATATATATATATAATGTGAATGAATAATTATGCATATGAGGGTGCATATATGTATATCATTATTATTCAGGTGTAAATAAAACAGTGCTCAGTGAAGAATAAACAGAGACATCATATATATATATATATATATATATATATATATATATATATATATAAATACATATTGTCTGACGTCGATATATATATTGCGTTTGTGTGTGTGTGTGTGTGTGTCGTGGGGGTTACATTTCATAGAATCCTCAGCATCATTTACTCTAGACACAGTCATTCGCGCCTCGCAAGATTAACGTTGTGGCAGCGACATCTGCTGGTCAAAATAGATAACAAAAAATAGAACAAAAATTAAGGAAAGAGACAACTGGTTACAAAAGACTTTTGTTAACTTGACTTATTTCCGTTTAGGGCATTTTCATGCATTTTCGATTTTTTCTTTCCGAACAGTTACTTTTTTTTTTTTTAGCCAGCCATTTTACCGATTTTTTTTCACCGTTAAAAACACTTACAAATTTATTTATTTATTTATTTCTGCGTCCCGGATTTTACGTCTTAACTCTATTATTTTTCTCTTCTCTCCATAGATCGGTATTACTATATTCCTTGAAGAAATTCTCAGTAGCTTTTCATTTCTTTTCTTTTAATTTCAATCTCATTTTTCGTTTAGGAAGTAAGTTAATTCGGTGTGGAAATATTTCAATAGAAGATTTATGAAGAATACGAAAGTAAGTAACTTTTTTTTCTAAACTATTTCCAAGAATGTAACCAGAAAAAAAACCTATAAAATGTATGAGATGTAATTGAAAAAGATATCAGATAGGTAGACGAAAACGAAAAAAATGTCAGAAATGTTCTGGAGTCATAGGAAAATAAAGTAACCAATACACACATTCTCACTTTATATATATATATATATATATATATATATACGAGGTTCTGCTGAAACTTTTTGCAATCAGAAAAACTTCCGAAAAATTAAAATTTTTTCTGAGAAGTGAAGTCTATGGAACAAAAGTATTTCAACGCCTTCTCTTGTTCGCAAACGCGGGTAAACACACACACACGCGCGTGCGCACACACACACACACACACACACACACACACACACACACACACACACACTAACCAAAAGATGACCTGAAAGCGAGGATTATCACAGCATTCGTCAACTTAAATGGGGAGAGCTTTCAGAATAGTTGCAGAAGATTACAACGTTACCTAAGTGTCGTGATGGAAGACATTGTGGAATTTATTGAATGGCTAGAACTAATGTTGATGTAGCTACGTGTTTCATTGCCTTTATGGTACGGTTTAAAGGAATTATTTTCGAGGTTGAGTTTAATGTCAAGGTAATTCACAATCTTTAATTTGGAAGCAATTTCTATTTTAAATCTGTTATGGGGAACTCACCTCTCTAGGGATAGGGGACTCTCCCTTCTAATATAAGTAAGAGTGTAGCGTGTAGTCAAGAGAGAAAATACAAGTCAGCGACTTGACAAGTTACTATGCATTACTACGTGATAATACTAAGTTCCCACCACTACGTCAAATCTAAGGGTCCGATATTTCTACTTACATACAACGCACAATTATATATATTGTACTCCACAACAAAAACTTAGCATAATAATGATTTTCTTCTGGATTTTCATAGTCATATTCGAGATGAACATACATTCATCATCTCGGTATAACCCTACCTGCTTAGGATCTACAACTTTATTAAGGGTGTCTAGGATACAGATGCCTATTAAATCGGTAACATGAGCTGAATCATTTGATCCCATGGGGACGTCAAATTTATTATTGTGACATTTAGTCTAGGTAGAATCGTTAAGGGTAATGAGGGATTTCCTCGCTGCTAGAATAATATCAACTTCTTCTTCGGTGATCTTTACATAGATTTTAGCAAAATTAATACAGTTTCCTGGGAGGTCTCTAGATATAGAGGGATAGAAGTCCATCATATTAAATTTAAGAAATATGGCTGTAATATATATATATATATATATATATATATATATATATATATATATATATGGGAATATTCTGTATGCGACCCTCTTCGTTAGTGATCACATATTAAATGTACATTCTCCGAGATCAACTCACGGTCAAACGTCGTATGTTTTGTATCAACATATGTGATTGCATTTGACAAGATCAAGATATTTCGGGGATAGAGAAAATCACACCTATGTCCCTTTCTCAATGTCTATCGCTTTTGTTCCTTTTTTTTTCTGTATGTCTTCTCTATTTCTGTCTCAGTATATCTATCCCTATTTCTCTCTCTGTTTCTCTGTCTCGATCAATGTCATTTTTTGTATATTTTATCATGTATTATCGCAGATTCTCTTTCACTATCACTTACTTCTAAAAATAAATTGAACCGTAGCAAATTTTTCAAATCTACATATTTTAGAAGAAATGTCTTGTACTAGTACAGGCACAAAAAAGAAATACAATAATTTTTAAAAGATTTTTTGTTATTATTTTAGTCTCTTTTGTAGACCGTTGTAAATACGTTTTTAATATTTTAAATTTTTTTTTAAATTAATTATGCTGAATAAATGTCCTCAAAATTATGTTCTTTTTATGTACTAATTTGTTTATTACCAGATTCACTCAGTCAGTTAAGTGCCATAAATTCCGACTCGATATTCACTGCACAACAACAAAGCATTTACCAGATTACATAGTAATATTCTATGTACATTCTGGTGAGTGAAATATAACTTCCTGGCGTAAATAGGTCATGAACATGAGCATTTAGTGAGCGACCACACGCCGTATGCGACTAGGTTTTGTTGGCTCTAGGTGTGGTCACATACAACAGGTTCCACTGTATATATTATTACTATTATTAATATCAAAAGTAAAAGTTTTATCCCTAACCTGATTAGTGTTACTTTCAGCATCCAGACGTCAGTGTTTCGTCGACGGTTCCTTCGAGAATCACTGCGTCCACTCCTCGGAGAATATCAGCAATTGATTTCTTATATTTCTCGATTTATTTTATATGAAGTTTTGATTGATGGAAGATGTTTTTCATATTGGACGTGTGTAAGTGTTTCCGCGCCTGCACCCAGGCGTCCGTCTGCACGTATGTGAACAAATGCACCGTCAACACACACACACACACACACACACACACACACACACACACACACACACATACTCTCTCTGTCTCTGTCTGTCTGTCTCTCTCTCTCTATATATATATATATATATATATAAGAAAAATTAAGGCAGACACGCTATTTCATGTTGAATCGGAAGTGTAGGCCTATTTCAGCCAAACCATCATCAGCTTCCGTCTTTATTTTACAAAGGATTTTGCACGAATATATATATATATATATATATATATAAAGAGAGAGAGGGAGAGAGACATCTACAGACAGATCTGTTTTGCTGTATCACAGCTCATCAGTACGATGGCTTCTAACTAGGATAGAAACCCGACCGAATTGGCATCAGTCGGAGATTCTACCACTGAGTTATGGGCGCTCGGTAGAAGAAAGCAGACTTTAGCGTGTTATATACAATGTAAAGACAGGCCAGTAACCGAAAGTGTTCAAATTAATTCCTGAATGAACGATAGAGAGATTGAAAGAATTAAAACATCTTAGCTTCTTACTCTACCTTGTGAAATGGAGCAACAGAATTACAAATGCCTGAGCTTAATGACATAAATCAAAGCACTTGTAAACAATGGGAAAATAATATAATAATCAAGATGATTAGTTTTCAAACTTCTTCAAACACAAGTTTAGGAAGGAAACCGCTTTTAATAATGAAATAGCGATAACAATTAGAAACCAATTTTCCTGGTAGTTTTTTTTTTAAATAGAAAAATTTTATAAATTTGAAACAAAAAGGACACTTGCTTCTCGGTCAATGAATATCAAACATTTTTTTTATAAGAAAACGGCTAATATTCTTACTATAATTTCACAATAATACTCTCAGATAGAGTTTTTGTAATATATATGAGACAATAGTGAAAAGTACAATATTCGTTACTCTTCTGTTGTTTTGACGTAATTCCCTTTCTAATATTTTACCCCCTTTCAAGACTTGGAGGACCATGGCTTTCCACCTCTTCCTGATGCTATTTGTCACTTTCGACATTTAAACATCCCCCTTCATTTGCTGTACAATTAACATGATTCGTTTATGTAAACTACTCAGTTTTCTTCTGCTTCCTTTACATATGCCCTCCGAGTGTTTAATTCTCCAAGCGCACTTTTCTCATTATATGTCGACCATCGTACAGTAATAAAAGGCAAGGTTAGTTTAAGTTGTGGCGAAATTTTCGTCGCCAAGTTGATGTTGTTGTTGTCATTGTGGGTTGTTTGGGTCCTGGATTAAGACAGGGAAACAAGAGGGTAGGTTCAAACAGTGTATTAGAACAACAGAACAATATATATAATAATAAGTGTTAGTAATCAGCAAAATAGAAGTGTATTCCGAACTGTATTGTTACTCTGCGTCTTGACTGTCTCTAGACTGCCTTACATCTGCGTCCCCGTAAGTCATTCCGGTTATTATTTATAGCAGAAGGAATAGTTCATTCCTCGTAGAAGGGTACCGTAACAGTTTGCTAAACATTACTAAATATCGAGGTCTCTTCACTGTTGTGTTTATTCGAATATTCGAGTATTATATTTTTGAATGTCCAAAAGTATGCATATTCAAGGTCTTTATATTTCAAATCATTAGAAAATTCAATTATGTTGCTCATGACACAGAATATGTAAAAAAAGGTCTTTGACCAACCTACCATTTACTTTGATGAAACTTCGAGAACGAATTAAAATGCGATACATGTATGTTTCTACATAGGATGTAACCTTCGACGTTGTTTGTTATATGCTGTCTTGTCACTGATGATAACGCTATTCAACACCATATTTTATCAGTCCGCTATAAAGTATATGTTTCTCACTAAGGACGAACTGGGTTGTTGTCGAGTATGTTTTTTTTCTTAATATTTGATTAGCATACCCGTATTGATTGGCGAAAAGTTTTTTTTTTATTTCTCTCTCGTCGTCTCTACTTTCAGAGGATTCAAATTCATGAGATTATTGGAAAATACGCCATAAGCACTTTGAGTGAAGTTACATAATGGATCTTTTTAATGAATGTCATTTTCCTCAACGTTTTTGTACTTGCCAATATTTCCCTGTGGGTTACTAGTTCACAAGTGTGTCGCTGTGAATGTACCTGACATTTCGGGCTAATATATGACGATGAAGAATTTGTCAAGTATATCTTCTAGAATCCCTTTGAGGATTAAAAAAAAGCACTGTAATGGACTAAATAAAAATGCCATTCTTTCATCTGTTAATAGAAATATATTCTGCTACAGCTTCAAATGCATTAACACGACAGATAGGTGAATATAAATTTCTTCTTCGCCTTGTACTGTGTCTATTTAAGACATTGGCGATCATAGATTTCCAGAATTTCTTTCCTCTTATATATCGTTGTTTCTTCTCTCGCTGTACCATTCATTCTGAGAGCTCTTCAGTTCGGTCGCACACTAAGTTTCCTTGTATCGATTAGATAACCGTGCAAAGTGGAGGGCTGATAGGGTGGTGGCACCGGGCAACACTCCCTGGGACGGAGTAGCACTTCCGTTGGAGTATATTCATTTTGTTTTTTATCTAGCAAATATACCTAAAATTAGATATCTAAACTTATTTATTAATGGAACTTTGTCTCTGTGTGTGTGTGCCTGTGTGTGTATCCGTTACCTATAGACTCCGAAACGGCTGAACTGATTTTCCCGAAAATTTACACAGTTGTACTATAAGCGTCTGCGAGTGTTGTTAGCTAGGTTTTGTGTTGAGGTACCCCAGATAAATATCGAAAATCGATAATCGAAAAAATCGGGTTATAGAAGGAGTGGTCCGATTTTAATCAAGTTTGATACACTCATAGACAAAGACATAAGAAACGATATTCAGAAGTTTCAAGTTTGCAGTTCTTACAATAGTGCAGAAAATCGATAATATACATATATAAAAGGTAAGATGTTTGTGTGTATGTCTGTTTATCTGTCTGTATGTCCTTTATACAAATCCACAGTTTTTATCCGATTCTAGCCAAAGTTCACACAGATAATCTTTAGGCTGAGTCTGAGCTCCAGGATCATGGATTAGTTTTAAAGCTTTCATTACACCCGAGCAACGCCGGGCTATACTGCTAGTATATATATATATATATATATATATATATATATATATATATATGTGTGTGTGTGTGTGTGTGTGTGTGTGTGTGTGTGTGTGTGTGTGTACTAGATGCGATTGGTAAATTGCCGCAGTTATTTTATTATTTCAATTATTACTTTAGGCTGAGTCTGAGCTCCAGGACCATGGATTAGTTTTAAAGCTTTCATTACACCCGAGCAACGCCGGGCTATACTGCTAGTTAAAACTAGATAAAATAGTTTTATTTTTAGATTTAAGATGTTTATTTTTGGCTGCTTATAATTTGGCCAAACCTGTGAAGAAAATTTTATGTATCGTTCAAATAATGTTTTAAAAACGACTCAAAAATCGCTGTCTAGTAATAAGGAATAGATCCCGCTTACGGGGATCAATTTAGGCTGCTCATTAAATATACCACGCCTACATTCAATGCTGCTATTTTGCTTGGGGTGCGAGTTACAGATAGGGAATGCCAGTCGCAATCCTCGCCCCGGGCTCTACCAGACTTCTGCAGGCCACTGCCTGTGTATCAAATTCTATAAACCTAATTATTTGTCTAAGAATTTTCAGCATTTTCTAAGAATAAATATACCTTTTCTATTTCTATTTTCCTTAGATCATCTTTGTTGTATATCCTTTCTATTCATTCCATTCTCAACATCCTTCTGTAGAAAAAGATTACAACCAGGTTTCTGTTCATCTTCTAGAGAACGGTTAAGCATTCACCGGCTTATATGAAAAGTAGTTCAGTGCTCTTAACTTTGTTTCTCATGAAATTTTTCATTTGTCTTAGTAAATTCCTTAGATTCTAGAAAGCAACATTAAACTTCTATTGTGCGTCCGGGTTATAGTGGAACATTTTGCAACTGCTATAAAGTTATGACCCACGTAATTAATATTTTGTACGACTTTAGTTTTGAGAATTGGGAGGGTATCTAAAAGGCCTACGTGCCATTTATCTCGGCATATACGATGCGTCTATGTGAGTCTCAATAGGAAAGCTCTAGTTACATGTGAGAAAAAAATCTAGCAACGGATAAGTTTTGAGCCCAAATAAAAGAAGCTATAATAACTGATAAGGATACGCTCAAATAGAAGATCTCTAGTAATGGATTAAGATGAGCCCAAATAGAAGATCACTAGTAACGGATTAAGATGAGCCCGAATAGAAGATCACTAGTAACAGATTAAGATGAGCTCGTATAGAAGATCACTAATAACGGATTAAAATAACCTCGGACAGAAGATCACTAGTAACGGATTAAAATGATCCCGAATAGAAGATCACTAGTAACGGATTAAAATGACCTTGTATAGAAGATCACTAGTAACGGATTAAGATGATCCCGAATAGAAGATCATTAGTAACGGATTAAGATGAGCCCGAATAGAAGATCACTAGTAACGGATTAAAATGACCTTGGATAGAAGATCACTAGTAACGGATTAAGATGATCCCGAATAGAAGATCATTAGTAACGGATTAAGATGAGCCCGAATAGAAGATCACTAGTAACGGATTAAGATGAGCCCGAATAGAAGATCACTAGTAACGGATTAAGATGAGCCCGAATAGAAGATCACTAGTAACGGATTAAGATGATCCCGAATAGAAGATCACTAGTAACGGATTAAGATGATCCCGAATAGAAGATCACTAGTAACGGATTAAAATGACCTTGGATAGAAGATCACTAGTAACGGATTAAGATGAGCCCGAATAGAAGATCACTAGTAACAGATTAAGATGAGCTCGTATAGAAGATCACTAATAACGGATTAAAATAACCTCGGACAGAAGATCACTAGTAACGGATTAAGATGATCCCGAATAGAAGATCACTAGTAACGGATTAAAATGACCTTGTATAGAAGATCACTAGTAACGGATTAAGATGATCCCGAATAGAAGATCATTAGTAACGGATTAAGATGAGCCCGAATAGAAGATCACTAGTAACGGATTAAAATGACCTTGGATAGAAGATCACTAGTAACGGATTAAGATGATCCCGAATAGAAGATCATTAGTAACGGATTAAGATGAGCCCGAATAGAAGATCACTAGTAACGGATTAAGATGAGCCCGAATAGAAGATCACTAGTAACGGATTAAAATAACCTCGGATAGAAGATCACTAGTAACGGATTAAGATGAGTCCAGATAGAAGATCACTAGTAACGGATTAAGATGATCCCGAATAGAAGATCACTAGTAACGGATTAAAATGACCTTGGATAGAAGATCACTAGTAACGGATTAAGATGAGCCCGAATAGAAGATCACTAGTAACGGATTAAGATGAGCCCGAATAGAAGATCACTAGTAACGAATTAAAATAACCTCGGATAGCAGATCACTAGTAACGGATTAAGAAGAGACCGAATAGAAGATCACTAGTAACGGATTAAAATAACCTCGGATAGAAGATCACTAGTAACGGATTAAGATGAGTCCAGATAGAAGATCACTAGTAACGTATAAAGGTGAGCCCGAATATATCACCAGTAACGGATTAAGATGATTCCGAATAGAAGCGCTCCAGTAAGGGATGAGGAAAGACCTAGTAACGGATGAGGTGAGCCCAAATAAAAGAGATAAAATAATTGATAAGGATAATCTTAGATAGAAGATCACTAGTAACGGATTAAAATGATCCCGAATAAAATAGCTTTAGTAAAAGATGAGAACAGGGCTAGTAACGGATGAGGCTGAACCCAAATAAAAAAGCAAAAATGACTGATAAGGATTCTCTCAAATAGAAGGTCACTAGTAACAGATTAAGAAGAGCCTGAATAGAAGAGCTCTATTAAGGGAGAGACCTAGTAACGAATAGAAGTTCTCTAGTAACGGATGATCATTACCCTAAACAGAAAACCTCTAATAAGGCAGGCTGGTAATCGTGAATAGAAAAGCCCTAGAGACGGATGAGGATGATCCCAAAACGAAGAGTTCTAACAACGAATGAAGTTAACCTCGAAAGAAGAGCTACAGTAACTTCGAATAGAAGTTCTCTAGTAACGGATGATCATTACCCTAAACAGAAAACCTCTAATAAGGCAGGCTGGTAATCGTGAATAGAAAAGCCCCAGAGACGGATGATCCCAAATAAGAGGTTTAATAATAGATAATCTCAAACAGAATGTGCTCTAGGAATGATTCAGTGTTTGAGTTGAGTTTGAGTTTTGTTTAACAGCATATCAACATCTCTGTAGGTTATTTAATGCCAAAAAGTTGGGGTTTTAAAGTATTTTTTTAATGTTCACTTATAGTAAGAAGGTTGATTCAGTTAGATTGTAATCAAAATTTTTTGTTTTTGAATTTTTAGAAAAATGAAGATGTTTTCTAGTTTTGGAGTTAAAATATGTTGCTGGTAATAATTTTTCCTTCAAAAATGTGTTATGGCAATAACTTTTTTTCCTTCAAAAATGTGTGATGACAAATTTTTTTTCTTTTAAAAATGTATTGCTGGTATTTATTTTTCCTTCAAAAATGTACATTTTTCTATAAAAGTTTATTTTTATGTAAATACTAGCAGTATAGCCCGACGTTGCTCGGGTGTAATGAAAGCTTTAAAACTAATTCATGGAGCATGCAAGTTGGCACGAAAGACTATTAAGCAATAGTTGTTTCCAGTTAAAGCGAAACCGTAGACTGAAGAAAAATGAATGGATGTAAGTCAAATTTTGATTTACTGGATTCGATATCAAATAAGTTTTTTTCGTCGTAAACTGAATTTTGAAGGCTAAATAAGTCCTCTGAGTAAATGGTATAATGGCTGAAACTAAAAACTACAATTATACCTATTAGACCCAAACCCGAAGCAAAAACTAAAATAAAAGGGGTCAAAAATGTACAAAATCTTGAAACTTAAAACTTCTGAATATCATTTCTTATGTCTTTGTCTATGAGTGTATCAAATTTGATTAAAATCGGACCACTCCTTCTATAACCAGATTTTTTTTGATTAACGATTTTCGATATTTATCGGGGGTACCTCAACACAAAACCTAGATAAGAACACTATCAGACTCTTATAGTACAACTGTGTAAATTTTCAAGAAAATCTGTTTAGCCGTTTCGGGGTCTATAGGTAACGGACACACACGTACAGACACACACACATACACACACAGAGAAAAAGTTCCATTTATAAATAAGTTTAGATGTCTATAAAATTATTTTTATACTTTCATCGTGTTTTGATACCAGTTTGGAAGTTAACTATTTGCCTATAACTGGGACACTAACAGTTGTTACCACTTCGGTTCAGGATGGACCTGGGAACAACAGCAATTAAGAGGTGGTCACATGATCTTCACAAACTCCCAATCAGATAACTTGCAGCCGGATCCAAGGTCTTTGAAATTTACTAATTCCACAGCATGCATTTCTATTATGTAGCTAGTTTAGGTATCATGATTGCTTTCATTCCAATCCCAGATCAGAGTTTCTTTTTTTGGAAATTTTCATCCTGAATCGCATTTCTTCGAACACTTAACAGAAGATATTTTTTAGCACTATCATGCTTATACAAATTATGATCACCTATGTCATCAGCATTATAATGATGATTTCACGATGGGTGCAATCACTGATTTCATACAAATTCCAGATCCTATTTTTGGTTTGAGAAAAGTAAGAGGATTAATCTCATAACAACTATGAACAGTTACATTATCACATTACATTATCAGTATGAACAGTTACATTATCACATTACATTATCAGTATGAACACTTACATTATCACATTACATTATCAGTATGAACAGTTACATTATCACATTACATTATCAGTATGAACAGTTACATTATCAGATTACATTATCAGTATGAACAGTTACATTATCACATTACATTATCAGTATGAACAGTTACATTATCACATTACATTATCAGTATGAACACTTACATTATCACATTACATTATCAGTATGAACAGTTACATTATCACATTACATTATCAGTATGAACAGTTACATTATCAGTATTATTAGAATGATTTCAGGATAAGTGCAATCACTGTTTTTATACAAATTCCAGATGATAGTTCTGATTTTTTGAAAGCGTTATCATGTGTCTCATACTTGGAATACTTAGCTGAGGATCTTGATTTTCTTTTCAAGATAATTTTATATCAACTATGAACACCTACGTCATCAGCATTATTTTGATTGTTTCCGAACAGGTG
Source organism: Ascarosepion bandense (assembly GCA_037127315.1). NCBI lineage: Eukaryota > Metazoa > Mollusca > Cephalopoda > Sepiida > Sepiidae > Ascarosepion > Ascarosepion bandense. The sequence continues at coordinate 1,815,462 of JBBBDQ010001805.1, forward strand.
CCATCACTGTTCTCATACCAATTTCAGATCATAGTTTATGTTATAGAAAGGCTTATTTTGAGTCCCATTTCTTTGAATATTTAGTAAAGGGTGTTGATTGCCTGTTCAAGAATATTCTTATAGCAACTATGAAAGCATATGCCATCAGCATTATTCTAATCTTTTTAGGATAGGTGCCATCACTATTTTCATATCAATTTCACGTTATAGTTTCTGTCTGAAAACTTTTATCTTGAGTCCACTATATTCGAAGACTTCGTAGAGGAACTTGTTTTTTTCTATTCAAGATAATTTTATAACACCTATGAACACATGTCGTCAGGATTACTATGATGGTAGGTGCGATCACTATTTACATACCAATTTCGGATCAAATTTTCTGTTTCGGGAAAGTTTATCGAGTCCTATTTCTTTGAATATTTTCTAGAGAATTTTATTTTCTCTTCAAAATCATTATTATACCAAATATGAACATCTATGTTATCTGCATTATTATGATGGTTTCATGAGAGGTGCGACCATTGCTTTCATATCAATTCTATATTATAATTCCTGCTTTAGAAATAATTGTATTGTGTCCTTTTTATTGGAATTGTTGGTAAAGGATCTTGATTTTCTTTTCAAGATAATTCTCATAACAGCTGTGAATACCTATGTCATCAGCATTATTATTTTTTTTTAATCATCTCACCCCAAGCAAGGCATTCCACTGCCACTATTGCGCATGGGGCTACATAGGGGAAGGTAAAGAGAAGGAGTGGTTAGACATAGGGAATGTCAGGAGGAAGGTGACAGATGAGTAAGGATAGCGAGGATGAGGGTTGGGCAGATGGGAAGAGTGTTTGATAGAATGGGAGCAGGTTAGTGTGTTAGGAGGTGTCTATTGACCTTACATTTAAACTCCTGGAGATTGTAGCCGTCGGGGAAGCAATCGTTTGGAAGAGAATTCCACAGTCGGGAAGTGCGAGGAAAGAAACTGTTGGAGTAGAAGTTACGGCTGCATTTTATCGGTTTCACTGTAAAAGGGTGGGATTTAGTTGCTAATCTAGTATCTCGTTCAAATACGTATATAGGGGGCACTAGTGATCTAAGTTCATCGGAGCAGAAGCCGTGAAAGTATTTATAGAAGAGACAGAGGGAAGCCACGTCGCGCCGGTGGGAGAGAGACTGCAGGCGGTCTGCCAAGTCAGTATCTATCACATTACAGACCCTTCTCTGAACCTTATCGAGAAGCCCGAGGAGAACAGCAGGGGCACCCGACCAGATATGGCAGCAGTATTCAATGCACGGGCGGATGGTAGATTTATAAATGTGCAAGATAGATTCAGACGGAAAAAACTTCCGGGCCCTACACAGAGAACCGACTTTCATAGCAGCGGATTTAGCAATGGATTCGATTTTGATGATGATTTCATGCTAGGTGCCATTACTGCTTTCATATCAATTCCAAATCATAGTTTCTGTTTTGGGAGGGAAGGTTTTTTGAGTTCCATTACTTGGAATGATTGGTTGCGGATCTTGATTTTCTGTTCAATATCATTATTATACCAACTATGTATACATATGTCATAATCATCAATATTTGGTTCTCAAGAAGGAAAGTGGTTCTGTTGTCTTTTATTGCGATCGGTTGTGATGTGTTATGAAATATTTCAATCATAAGTTCCTATTTTTTCACAGCTATACTTGTTAATGTGCTAGGTAGACTCTAGGAAGGGATTAACTAGTTTGCTGCTCTCAGTCCCTGTCATAATCCAATTTTTAATTTTTTGTTGCTTTTACTCGAAGCAAGCAGACCGCCACTGTTGCGCCGTGATCTACAGTGAGAGAAAAACAAAGTAAAGGGAATGTCGAAAAAAGAATAAAGATGGATGGGAATCAAATAGATAAAAGATGACAATTGACGTTGCATTTACACTTTTGGATATGGTAGCTATCAGGGAAGCAAGCAAACGGTAAGGAGTTCTGCAAACGGGAAGTTCAAAAACAAAACTGTTAGAATAAAGAGGCGGTTGCATTTAAATTTTTCGACTGTGAAAAAATGGGATCTTAATGTCAGTTTGGTAGCATGGGTAAAGACACATGATCGGGGTACTAAGAAAAAGAAACCTCGTCAGAGCATTTGTCATGAAATAACTTTATAGAAAAGACAGAAATAAGGTTTACAACGCTTGCAGGATCATGTTTAATTCATAATAAAATTGACTATTTGTTGGAATGTTTGCTAAGGTTTGCTTTTTTGATAATTTCCCCTCACCTCTGTGAACACCTATGTCATTAGCATCGCTCTTACTAATGTACAACGTTTATGTTTTTCAAATCTAGATTCTATGAAAGGTTGATATATTTAGAAAGCTTAATAATTATGTTCTAGCATGTTCGCTCTTTAACGAATAAATAACCTTAAATAATTAGATTAAGAGAAATTTGAAATTAACAACTTTTTTTTATTTTTCTTAAAAATGTTTAAACATTTCTATCTACCCTTGTTTGTCTTTATTTTTTATTGAAACCAAGAAGAATCTTTGATATATATCGATTCCACGTAGAGTCTTGATTTGATCGATCTACCTTTCGTCAAGCTTAGATATCTCCCCGAATATTTGAACAGAAGTAGAATTTTATCCTTTTTTTAAATATCGGTTTTCCAGTTTCTCATAACATTTACTCATTCACTTCACTCCAAGTAGCCCCTTGAGCTTTAGTGACATTGTCACCTTGATTGAAGTGAATAGATTTAAAATTACAGCGTACCTATTAAATAAGAATCCGTTTTCCAGGCAGCATCTTACTATTGCAGCAAATATCGTTGTGATATTACACTACCGACCATAATTATTTGGCCGCTCCTGTTTTTAAAAGAAACGATATATTTCATACTATGTTTAGCATTTATTGTCAATTGTATAATTAATTCTAAATGAAAATAGAATGGTTCTTTTGTTAATACTGCACAATAATATGTTCATCAAATGAACTGTTTTGGTGTCCAGTTTTTGTGATCTCTTCCCTATGCTAGCCTCTTCTTCTTATAGGCTGGCCGAAGGAAAGGCTTCCTAGCTCTATAGTAAAATTTTGCAAAGTAATAATAACAAAAGAACCATTCTATTTTCATTTAGAATTATTCACATGGCAATAAATATTAAAAATATTATGAAATACATATTTGTTTTAAAAATGGGGTTGCCTAATAATTATGGCCGGTAGTGTATGTCTGTCTCTAATCAAATTTGCCCTCTAAAAGAGGCGAAAATATGAAATGTTTCTGGCAAGACATGGCACGTATGGAACGTGTTTGGTCCTGAAGATCCACCTATCAATAAAGCTAACGAACTAAGGTTAATACGCCGTTGGGAGCGTATAAACTTTGAATATACTTACAAAGAAATACGTGTAAATTCCGAAACCAAATTTTCAACTTGTGCTATGATCTTCGAATATTCGAGGCATTGCAACTCAAAGCAAACGAGTCATTTATCTTAATTTCAGTATTGGGCACTCTAATATTGGCCACCGCTGGCACAGTATAATTGTATGTTTAGACACTCACCAACTCTGTTCTAATTTAAATCCTTTGCTTGATGAAAAAAATCGACGTGTGGTAAGTGGTTGACCTAAGAGGGTTTCGCCCAACAAGAAATACTCTTGATAAAATAAATCTGGTTAAATGGATGATTTTCTGATGTAGTTTCCTTTCTAAGTTAACCTAACATTTCGCCGTAAGAACAAATATAAGTAAATTTGACTGAGCAACATGAATAAAACTTTGGTTTGATGCAAAAGAAAAAAGAAAACTTTTATATGTCTCTGAGTAAGGAAACTGTGCCAAAGATTTAATCGAATCTCTCGTTGCGAAACATTGGAATAAGTATATGCTTTAGTTTATTGCAATCTAAAACATAGTTACATGACCACATTATTTACATTGTTCTGATTGTCGTCCACATCTTTATAGTCAACTTCACGAAGCTTCGGCCGTTGTACGCTCCGGCCTTTTTCAGCAGCTTAGAATTTAAACCGAACTCTTTATTTCGTTTGCTGGGGTATATAATTCTTGTTTCATGTGCCATGCCACTTCCGGATTTTATGTTGTTATCTCTTTTTAACTGAAGTCTCTAATACACCAGTGATCGAAATAAAAACCATCCAGGAACCTGAAGAAGGCCGGAGCGTACAACGCCCGAAATACCTTGAGTATAGAAATAAAGATGAGGACAACAGTATGAACAATGTAAATAATCTGAATACTGCTTCATCTTAGAAGTATAAACAAACAGATATTGAAACATTTTACAACAGAATTTTATAGGGTAGACGTAGGTCTATTTTAGACTAGAGTCTAAATAGGTAGACATAGAATAGTTTTATAACCTCGTCTGTAAGCATTCATCATAAAATTTAACCTTTTTGGTGATTGCTTGCCTCTCTGCATAAGATGTAGTAAACATATAATAAGACTGGACTTTTTTTTTTAATCGTATCACCTCAAGCAAGGCATTCCACTGCCACTACAGCGCAGGGGGTTACATAGAGGGATTGGGTATAGGAAATATCAGAAGGAGGGTGACAGACGACTTAGGATGTACATAGAGAGAGAGTTGGAGAGAGTGGGTGTGAGTTAGTGTGTTAGGAGGTGTCTATTGACCGTTACCAAATGGCTTGTAAAGGTGAGTGGGGTAAGTTGGGTTGGAAAGATTTATTTATTTTTTGAAACTCGTTAAAGTTATGTATTGTTTTTACTATTTTTTGCTTGATTCTATGGTTCATTTGAACGAGTGTTTTTGTAATTTTCAAAGAAATTTCTTTGGACGTTTTAAGCTCTATTTATTGTTATTATTTATTCAATTTTTTCTTTTTTTTTTCTTCTTCTTTTTTTTTTTACTAAGCTCTCAGGGTTATTTCCGCTAACAGCTACCCCTCGCAGCCATATATGACCAAAATGGCAAAATAAGTTTAGTTTAGAGAATAGCGGAAATCAAAGTTAAACATTGAACCAGAGATATTTCTCATTCTTTTTTATAAGATAACATTTAGGATAAACAATTAATATGCAACTATTTATATTAAATTAAGTCAAAAGTCTTACACAAAAGGAGATTTGTCTTATTATAAATTAAATGTTATCAAAGAGAATAAGTCAGCTAGGGTGCCGTGATATTCTGACGACGCAGAGAACAATTGTCACCTTAAAGCAATATTTGCTAAAAACATGGCTGAAACGAAAAGGTTCCTTACAAAAACAATATACGAATCTCACAAAATACCATTAGAAGCAGTGTAAAAGCCCAAAATATGCCTCAACACTGACTATACCCAATGTTATTCTAAGCTAGGTTATTTTATACCTGGGGTCTAAACTTTATTTTGTTGATGACTTTCGGACATAAAATGGTCTCAGTTTTTTCCGGCTATTAAAATCCATATTATTGAATTCAGAGATGATAGTCGCGGATATGATGGATCAGGTAGCATCAGAAAGGGATTTAGTGTGTTTATTATACAGAGGGTGGAAAAGTAGCTGTATAGAAAAAAATGAGTTTCAACTGACAAACCAGAATATAGGAATATAGTAACTGAGAGTTGCATTGTTTTAAATGCCACTGATGTTAACAAAACCAAAAAAGTGTTATACAAGAATAAATTCTATATATTAAATTAGGATTAATATCTATAAGAGACATAATGAGGAAAGTGTGCTTGGTAAATTTCACACACTCAAGACAAAAATTTATAAAGAGCTGAAAAAGACGATAAAATTTAGAGGACCGTGATAGCTGACCTCCTAAAGGGACACTGCACAAAGAACAAGAAGAAGAAGAAAAAGAAGAAGAAGAAAAAGAAGAAGAAGAAGAGCATAGTAAGTTTTCGAGAGAACTGATAAAAATTATTTTTTTAAATTTATACATATATATATATCCAAATGAATAAGGAACGAAGAAAAAATTTAAAAACGTTCAAGACAATAATTTAAAACAGTGCTCAATATAAAATAGAGCAATGAATATTTATTATATATTATTGTTTAGATAATTTGTACATGTTCTAAACTATAATTTATTATATATATTCAGTAATAAATTAGAACACTCTCACTACTGGCGTATGAATACATGATATATGACAGGTTAAAAGTTTGCCTCCTTCTACCGAGCGCCCATAGCTCAGATAGAATCGCCGAATGACACCAGTTCGGTCGGATTTCAGTACTGAGTAAAAAGCAATCGACTGTCTAACCGTACTGATTAGCTGTGATACAGCGCAACAGATCTGTCTGCGGATGACTATATATATACGCACAATCATTTCACCTCAAGCAAGGCAGCCTCACTACTGATGTACAAGGGTTTACAGTGAGAGTAGATGGGAATAAAGAATAACAGATTGATGGGAATACAGGAGATAGAAGATGGCAGTTGACATTGCATTTAACCTTTTTTTTTAATCATTTCACACCAAGCAAGGCAATTCACTGCCACTATTGCGCATGGGGTTACATAGGGGAAGGTGAAGAGAAGGGGAGGTCAAATATAGGAAATCTCAGAAGGAGGGTGATAGATGGATAAGGATACTGAGGCTTGAGTTTGGGTAGATGGGAAGACTGTTTGAAAGATGGCTAGTGTGTTAGGAGGTGTCTATTGGCCTTACATTTAAACTCCTGGAGATTGTAGCCGTCGGCGAAGCAATCACGCAGAAGGGAATTCCACAGTCGGGAAGTGCGAGAGAAGAAACTGTTGGAGTAGAAATTGCGGTCGCACTTTATCGGTTTCACTGTAAAAGGGTTTTGGGGATTGTAGCTATTAGGGCAGCAAGCAAACAGAAAAATGTCCTGCAAACAGAAAGTACGAGAATTGAAACTTTTTGAGTAAAGAGCGGTTGAATTTAACTAGTGTTAAAGTTAACTAGTGTTACGTTAACTAGTGTTAGAGTGATTGACATTCCTCTCCGTGCTTATGTTCACAGACATCAGAATTCAGAAAGAGATATGCTGTTTATTACGGTTATTTACCAATGCTTTTCGACGACATTACCCATCCTCTTCTTCCGCCCATTCCACACAATGACATGACTGGCTAGACAGAAGATTATCCCGCAGTAGGTTACCAGTAGCCAGCCAAGGCGACCAGTTTACCGTAGAAATAATAATCTGTCCTCTTATTAAATACCTAACTGGACAGGTTGATACATTTCCCAAGGGTGCGTAAGTGAATGCGAGGAATTCAACTGGAATTAGAACTCAGCTTCCCGATTTGTCGTTCCGAGTCGATATCAACTGAACATCCTTTAGAAATATATGACTTCTTTACGATAAGTAAATGGTGGGAATTGATGTGAATCTAGTCAGTCAGTCAGTTAAGTACCACACGTGATACACGCTTGGGCGATCATGTCTCGAAAGATACTTGACTGACTGGGCAGAAGATTATCCCGGAGTAGGTTGCCATTGCTTTCTGCGGTAGACTGGTTGCCGACCAAGGCTATAGAACCCAATCTGTCCCATTTAACCCATAAATGGAAGGAATAGACGGTTTAATATATTTTCCAAGCGTATTTGCGCGTATATGATTGCAACGAATTCAACTGGAATTCGAACTCAGTTCTACAATTTCTTGTTCCGAGTCGATATCCACTGGACTACAACGCAACTTGCTTAAATACGCCACAACAAATTGGGTCGAAAGTGACTGAAGGCGGGCTGCCAGGTCAGGATCGATTATATTGCGGACCCTCCTTTGGATTTTGTCGAGAACCTCACGATGAATAACAGGAGCACCCGTCCAGATATGGCAGATAATTAAGATAAGAACTCGCAATGATTTGTAGCGTGCTTATAAGCTGAAACAGCTTTGCTTATCTTTTCAGAATTATGTTTTTATATAAAGAAATGTAAGTAAGATAATTTTAAAAGTATCTGTCAGTTAAGTGTCATAGGTGATAAACGCTTTGGGCGATCATGTCTCAAAAATGACATGACTGACTAGACAGAAGATTATCCCGCAGTAGGTTACCAGTAGCCAGCCAAGGCGACCAGTTTACCGTAGAAATAATAATCTGTCCTCTTATTAAATACCTAACTGGACAGGTTGATACATTTCCCAAGGGTGAATGCGAGGAATTCAACTGGAATTAGAACTCAGCTTCCCGATTTGTCGTTCCGAGTCGATATCAACTGAACATCCTTTAGAAATATATAACTTCTATAAAGATCTTTTCTACTATCATAAAATAGCTTTAATTATCTTTGCATCAGTTTTTTTCTGCTTGTTTTCTGCGGTTTAATAACCATGTACAATTTATTCAAAGCTAGAAAATATTTTTAGATTGCAAGATTTTGTTTGTTTGTGTGTGTATGGTGGGGGGGGTAATAATGATTTAGTGATACTGGGCTTGCTAATTGACTTATAGTTGGAGGAGAAAAGATGGCTCATTAAATAAAATCAATATTTTAATGAAATATCAGAATGTATTTTTGAGAAGCTTGTTGGTCAGGCCGTGAACTTTTCTGTACTCGTCGTGTGTTCCTACACATATACTTTCTCTCTATCTCTCTCACACATAATTACTCGTACAAATCTATCTAATGCCTCTGCGCTTCTAGGATACGTACACATAAAACTCATCTATATATTTCTGCCAGAGTGTAGAAACAGGCCAGTACTAATTTCGGCACATCGAATATTTGTGCACGTGGTTTTAAAAAAGAAATCTTCTGCCTGAACGGCGTGCTGCTCAAGAAATGTTCGATGTGATTCAAATGGGGTAAGCGCGAAGAAGAGTGTTTGACATTCCTCTCCGTGCTTATGTTCACAGACATCAGAATTCAGAAAGAGATATGCTGTTTATTACGGTTATTTACCAATGCTTTTCGACGACATTACCCATCCTCTTCTTCCGCCCATTCCACACAATGCATACACACAAACACACACACAAAAAAAAACACATGTATATTTTCTGCTCCCCATCTCTCTCTCTCTCTCTCTCTCTCTTACTCGCATGATCGCTACATCGCTTGCTCTCGTTTTGTGCAACGGAGCCCAAAATCACACGCGAAAACGATATGCAACAGCTGCCATATTTATCGAAGAAGCCCGCAGGCAGGCATGAGAAGCAGGTTACTTGCCGCCCCTACCTCAACGCCACCCTTAAATCTATCAACCGATCTCCCTTTCCTGCATAGCTATCTTTTAAACTTGAATTTCATGCTATCCTGATTACAATCTATATATCTTTGCAGCATCAGAGACTAGAGAATCAAACGACGCCATTATATTCCTGTTGGTTGCTTCACCACCAACGACGTCAGAATAATTTTTTCCCCTGAATCGGTCCTCCATTCAAAAGGATATTTGTTACATAATAATTCAGATCGGATTTTCCATTAAAAAAAAGGCAAAACTATTATTTTTCTGAAACGATGATTCAAAGCATTTCTGGTTTTCTTCTGTTTTTAAATAACATGAGATCCATATATCATCTTTCCTCTCCCAAAATATAATAACGTTAAAAATTATCATCACATTATATTGACTGTCTAAACGGTATTATGGTACTTGGCGGGGTTTTCTTCTTCTTCTTCTTCTTCTTCTTCTTCTTCTTCTTCTTCTTCTTCTTCAGATTTCATTCTTAATCCTATTCTTTTTCATATTTCTTCTTCTTCTTCAGATTTCATTCTTATTCCTATTCTTTTTCATATTTCTTCTTCTTCTTCAGACTTCATTCTTAATCCTATTCTTTTTCATATTTCTTCTTCTTCTTCTTCGTCGTCGTCGTCGTCGTCTTCAGATTTCATTCTTATTCCTATTCTTTTTCATATTTCTTCTTCTTTTTCGTCTTCAGATTTCATTCTTATTCCTATTCTTTTTCATATTTATTCTTCTTCTTCGTCTTCAGATTTCATTCTTATTCCTATACTTTTCATATTCCTTCTTCTTCTTCGTCTTCAGATTTCATTCTTATTCCTATTCCTTTTCATGTTTCTTCTTCTTCTTCTTTGTCTTCAGATTTCATTCTTATTCCTACTCTTTTCATCATTCTTCTTCTTCTTCGTCTTCTTCGTCTTCAGATTTCGTTCTTATTCCTATTCCTTTTTCATATTTCTTCTTCGTCTTCTTCTTCTTCTTCTTCTTCTTAAGATTTCATTCTTATTCCTATTCTTTTTCATATTCTTCTTCTTCTTCGTCTTCAGATATCATTCTTATTCCTATTCTTTTTCATATTTCTTCTTCTTCTTCTTCTTCTTCTTCTTCTTCAGATTTCATTTTTATTCCTATTCCTTTTTCATATTTCTTCTTCTTCTTCTTCTTCTTCTTCTTCTCCAGATTTCATTCTTATTTTTATTCTTTTTCGTATTTCTTCTTCTTCAGATTTCATTCTTATTCCTATTCCTTTTTTATATTCTTTTTCTTTGTATTCTTATTCTAATCTGCTTCGTATTATTATTATTATGTCATTTTTCATCATATTTCGATTTCTGCTATGGTCGCACGACCAACCAAGTCTGCGGGAAGACATAAGCCAGGTCGTGGCGTGTTGTTATGGCTCCATTTCATGTTTTTTCTATCTCCCCTATCATCCCAAGCGTTACATAGACAAAGTTCTCCTTAGAGTTTGGTCTGTACTTAATAAGACAATATTTTGTATATTTCTTAAGCTCGGGTTCCCAGGGATTCTTTCAGTGTGTTGTTTTGTTCCATTTTTTATTATGCCAAGTGCACCCACTATCACTGGTACAACTCTTCTTTTCAATTTCCACATTTTTCTATTTCAATTACCAGGTCTATATATTTTGACAGTTTTCAAATTCCTTGGTTGCTATGTTACAATCCGCTGGACAAGCAATATCAATTAATAAACAAGTTTTTTCTTCTGTTTTTTAACAATAATGTCCGGCCTATTTCCTTCAATTTTTCTGTCTGTGTAGATGGTGTAATCCCATAGAATGGTGACATCTTCTATTTCTGTAACCGGTGCTGGGTGATGTTCATACCAGTGTTTGTTTACAGATTTTCCATAATGTTTGCACATTGTCCAATGTAAATATTGCTGCACATTGTCCAGTGTAAATTATTATTATGTCATTTTTCATCATATTTCGATTTCTGCTTTGGTCTCACTACCAACCAAGTCTGCGGGGAGACCTAAAACGTGTTGTTATAGTTCCATTTCATGTTTTTTTATATCTTCCCTATCATCCCTAGTGTTACATAGATAAAGTTTTCCTTAGTGTGTGGGCTGTACTTAATAAAACAATTTTTTGTATATTTCTTAAGTTGGGGTTTCCAGGGATTCTTTCAATGTGTTGTTTTGTTCCATTTTTTATCATTCCAAGTGCACCTACTATCACTGGCACAACTCTTGTTTTCAATTTCCACATTTTTTTCTATTTCAATTTCCAGGTCTTTATATTTTGACAGTTTTTCAAATTCCTTGGTTGCTATGTTACAATCCGCTGGACAAGCCATATCAATTAATAGACAAGTTTTCTCTTTCTGGTTTTTAACAATAATGTCTGGCCTATTTCCTTCAATTTTTCTGTCTGTGTAGATGGTGTAAACCCATAGAATGGTTACATCATCTATTTCTATAACCGGTGCTGGGTGAAGTTCATACCAGTGTTTGTTTACAGATTTTCCATAATGTTTGTACATTGTCCAATGTAAATATTGCCAAACTCTATCGTGGCGATTTTTATATTCATTTGGGGCAAGCACAGAACAGCCTGAGATTAGGTGGTCTATTGTTTCTTGGTGTTTATCACAAAACCTGCATTTTGGATCCATATTATTATGCATAATATTTGCCTGAAAGTTTCTAGTGAAAAGACTTTGGTCTTGTGCTGCAAGAATAAAGCCTTCAGTTTCAGAGTTTAATCCAGATGCACGTAACCATAGATGAGTACTAACTTTGTCAACATTGGATTTATTGGCACGTTCTGGATATTGGCCATGCAGAGGTTTGTCTTGCCAGCGCTGTTTCATCTGTTCAAGAGCTTTATCTTTGGCTTTCATTTTCATATTTTTTGCCGCAATAGTTGGTTCTTGGCTTCTGTTTTGCTTTTCTACAGAATCTGCTAACTGTAAATCTTGTTTGGATTTACTACCTTCTTTTATTATTGAATATTTTTTCTTTCTTTCCTCATGTTGTTTTACTAATTGTATCACCCAATCCTTTGTTGTTTCTATGTATGTTAGTAAGCCAATAGTTGTTGCCTTGTATGACAATTCCAGCTGAATAAGACCTCTTCCACCTTCTTTATGGGGTATGTATAGACGGTCTATATCAGCCTTTGAATGATGCATCTTATGCTTACAAAGAAGCTTTCTTGTTTAAGTATCAATTAGCCTGATGTCGTTTAGAGTCCAGTTTAAGATGTTGAAACTATATTAGACAACTGGGATTGCAAGGCTATTAATGGCCATAACTCTGTTCTAAGATTTCAATTCAGTTTTTAATATCATTCGTAGCCTTCTATAGTACTCTTTACGCACTATTGCTTTCATTTTTTTATGGTGAATGTTTTCACTCACATTTACACATGGTATTTATAAGCTTCTTCTGGTTTCAATTCTTTTATTGTTACAGCAGGGTCTAAGCTAATTGGGGATGTTTCTTGTATTGATCCACGTAAAACTATAGCTTTAGCACATTTATTCAAATTGAATTTCCTTCCAATGTCTTCGCCGAAGCATTTTACATTTTGCAGAAGACCTTCCAGCTCATTATCATTCTTAGCATATAACTTTAAGTCATCCATGTAAAATAGATGGCTTATTTTCTTTTGGCCTATTTTATAACCACATTCTGTCTTATTAAGTTGACTGGTTAGTGCTATTAATGATATGCAGAATAGTAATGGAGACAAAGAATCACCTTGAAATATACCTCTTTTGATGTTTATTTCATCAGACTTAAAGGTTCCATTTATATGATTGAGGTAAAGGGTTTTTTTCCATATAGACATGCACTGTTTGATGAAATTGATGATGACGGGTGATATCTTGTATATATTTAAAGTCTTTAAAATCCAGGAATGTGGCACACTATCGAATGCCTTACGATAATTTATCCAGGCAGTACTAAGATTTTTCTTTGTACTGTAGCAGTTTTCCAGGATCATTTTGTTAATAAGCAATTGGTCTTTACATCCATAAGAAACACGTTTGAACCCTTTTTGTTCAAGCGGTATCATGTCATTTCTTTCTAAGAATAAATATGTCTCTTTTGTTAAAATAGATGTTAATAGTTTATATGTTGTCGGAAGACATGTAATTGGTCTGTAGTTTTTCGGGTTGTTTGTGTCACCATTCTTGGGTAGAAGAAATGTAATTCCTTTGTTCATCCATGCAGGAATTTTAGTGGTATCGTCAACCATTTCTTGAAGTTCTTTGGATAGTTTTTATGTGCTGTATTTAAATAATATAGCCAAAAGTTAGGAATTTTATCTATACCTAGGAATTTCCAATTGTGTGCTTTTTTTTAGTGCAAATTTAACATCATCTTCTGTAATTCTAGCCCATGTCTGTTCTGGTTTATTTTTCATTCGTTCTATCTCTTATGCAATCCAATCTACTTCTTTGTTATGTTCTTTAGGGCAAGCCCATATCTTTTCCCAGAACTGTGTAACTTCTTCCATTCTGGGGGGACTGTCACTGTCTTTTTTTACCTATTTCCCTGTAAAATTTTGTTTCGTCTGTAAAATCTTGATCTTTTCTCATAGCGTCTTATTCTTTGAGCCTTCAGTTGTATATTTTGCTTTATTTTTTCCTTAGTTGATAGGACTTCATTTTCATTTCTAATGTTGTATTTTCTTTCGACTCTTCTGCTTTTCCTATTTCTTACATTTATTCCTCTACTCAGTTCATCCAGTACTGATAGTTCACTTCTTAGTTGTTCGATTTATTTTTCTATTTTTCTTTTCCAAGTTGGATGTTTTTAATTTGATGTTCAATTTTTTTGTTGCTGCTATTGCTGATGCATATATTGCTTCATTGAGATTTGTATGAGTGTCTTCATCCAAAATTAATTTGAGTGCTGCATTGTAGAGTTTAATAGTTCGGAGGTTAGGCTTTGTTGGTTGTAGTTTTGGGAGCTGTTCTCGTTCCTCCATTGGAATATTTTGTATTTGACTTATATGGTTCTTGATTTCTTCCTTGGCTTCTTGTATACTGTTCTTATTTTCCGTCAAATAATTCTGTTCAATGTATTCTGAATTCGTTTTTTTTTCGTCTTTTAACTGACTCAGATCACACCTTTCCATCACTTTTAAACTTACAGCATTATCTTCACAGTGATTTGTGTGTATCACGGTTTCTACATTATGACCTGTGGCTTGTTTGATGTTATTACTTTTTATTTCTGATTCCGGTTCCTTTTCATATTTTGTTGATTCGTCTCTTCTGGTTACAATTCTTTTAATTTCATTAATTTCAGCCTCTGTCAATCGGTTATTACGAATAATGTACCTTCGTACATTGGCTAATTTATTTTCGTCAATATACTTTCTCTTTGCTTGACCAACTTTTTCACGCCAATGTCATATGTTTGGCGAGTCATGTTTTTTTGAGGTTTGAGTAACGCTTCATGAAATACAGTCATAACGACTTTGTCCTCCTCACGAGACCATTTAATTTTTTCTTTCTTTAAATATACGGGTGTAGATTTAGCTGGAGAATTTTGAGGACCGTCATTAGGATTACCCTGGTTGTGGGGACCTGAAGATTCATTCTTTGTGTAGGAGTTTGTTCCTATGGCAGATTTTTCGACCTCAGGTAGGTTCCCTCCTGAAGGACGGGCTCCCTGTTTATCCACTGGAAGTGTCATACTGGACTTTTTATTTCTATTTGTATTTCTCATGTTTTTCCCACGAGTGACGCACGGGTCCAAAAGTCCACCCAAAGTTGCCCGGCACGTTGGGTAACGGTCTTTTACAAACAGGGTCCCGAAGCCTGTAGGGGATCGTTTGTGACCTCATAACGCCATTCACTCCTCGGCACGATTAACACCTTGAGTTGCGGGTTGTTGTTCGGAGCTTTCTTTCTCCTAAATGGGCTGCCAAGCGACAGCTGACAAAGACACGATTGGAATTCAAAGAGAAAGACGCTGGTTAAAAAAAAAAACAAACTTGGGCGTAGCAACGGCTCAACGAAACAAAACATCACTACTAGAGTATTTTGTTAAAGAAAGAAAAAAAAATCATGGAAAAAACTTGACAAGTTTAAGTTTATTAGTGCTGTGAGATTTAAAATAAAAATGTAATAATTTGTTCGTCCACTTCATATTCATTTATTTTTTCAATAAAGTCGTTGGTCGAAAATAGGGTTATCAGAATAAGATAAATTAAATAAGTAAATTAAATCAATAAATAAATAAAAATAAATATATCAATAAATACGTAGTCTTTCTATAAAATAATATCGTAGAAATTGTTTTTCATCGGATTTAATTTATTTTCCTGTTGTTTTGTTTGGTTTTTTGTTTTTAAGAAAATTATAATAAAAATAATTAAGTTAAAAAAAAAATTAAAAATTTAATAGAAAAGAAAAAGTGGACATACGTTTGAGTTTACTACCGTAAAATTTAAAAATAATTTGTTCGCCCACTGTATTCTGTTAGTGTTATTCTTTCATTAAATCCAACGAGAATAAGGTTATCCAAAAATAAATAAATATACAAAATGAACGAATAAATATAAATAAATTATTACGTATTCTTTCTAAG
Source organism: Ascarosepion bandense (assembly GCA_037127315.1). Classification (NCBI taxonomy): domain Eukaryota; kingdom Metazoa; phylum Mollusca; class Cephalopoda; order Sepiida; family Sepiidae; genus Ascarosepion; species Ascarosepion bandense. Next base: position 1,831,179 of record JBBBDQ010001805.1, read on the forward strand.
AAAGGATATCGTAGATCGAACAGTTTTTAGTGTTTTTCATCGTATTTTTTCCCGTTGTCTTGCTTTAGAAAACTAGTTAATAAATCTATTTAAGGATCATTTAAAGAAGAAACATACAATTTAAATTATATACGAAGAAAAAATTAATTTTTACGTTTAAAATAGTAAAATTAAAAAATTAGTATTTACGTTTTTTAAAATAGTAAAAACAAAAAAAAATTCATTAGAAAAAATTTCATTAGAAAAAAAAAACAAAAAAACGTTACGTTTTCAGGAGCCTCAGAAAAACACGTCATTCTCGTTGTAATTCCAATCGCATTATTATTATTATTATTATTATTATTATTATTATTATTATTATTATTATTATTATTATTATTATTCCTGCAGGCTAATCAGCGACGTAAAGTCAACAGGTACAGTTTTGAAGTGAAAATTCGTCTTGTTTAAATCATTTTTATGTCAATTATAAACAGAACGAATATTCACTTTAAAGCATTATCCGGAAATACGCAACTCCCGACTGACCTAAACAATAAAATCCAATAGATTATCTACTAAATAACGTTTAAAAGTGCAAATCTCATTATCAAGAACAGCAATTCACATGCAAGTTCTGAACTGCAGAGAATCAGCGTTGTTTATGAATTTGCATGTCTTTTAATAACCGTATTCCTAATCAATTCAACAAAAGGGGGCATTTCTTTTTGTTATTCATTTTATTAAGCGTGGCAGTTTAGTTTCTAAGAAAAAATAGGAAGTCTGCCGTCACATGAAGATTCCTTGGCTCAGCATCCCTCTACGGATCGTCTTAGCCGGTCGAAAACATGGGTGTGGGAGACATATAGACACCTTAGAATTCCTGAAAACGTCTATTTAATTCGTGTCGTTTTGTACTTCTATTCAAACCCAGACAACTGCAATTCCTCATTGTCAGAATACTCCATCTACGAGGAACTTCAGCGAATCACTGAGCATTCTAACCCTGCCTTTATGTAAAAAACATAACTCAATAAGTCCCGAGTCTGACATATAGATGGCGCCACTTATAAAAACCAAGATGACATTTATAAAGTACTAACCTTGAAATAGAAGGAGACAAAGTTAGGGCCCAATCAGATTATTAGTTAACAAATTACATTTATTTAAGTGAACCTACTGTTGCAAAATTTTTAAACAATTGAAAAATGAGAATTTAGTGTGTTGATAAAACTTTGCTTTTTCATGGGAAAAATACTGTTCAAACAAAGCAGTGGCTGGATAAGTGTGATTCGGGTACTGCTTCGTCGGAAACAACGGTTAAGAGTTGGTATACTGACTTTAAACGCGGTCGTACAGACGCAAATGATACTGAACTCTCAGGTCACTCAAAATCGGCAGTTGTCCTAGAAAACACCAAAACTCCACAAACTTCTTTTGGTCGAAGGTAAATTAAAGTTACGTGAGGTACCAAAGGAGTTGAACATATCAGAAGGTGCTGTATTCACAATTTTGCATGATTTTTTGTCAATGAGAATGCCGTGTTTAAAGCTGGTTCACAGTCGATCAAACACAACAACGCATCGAGACCGACCAAAGCGACTAAAGGCGCAAGTATTATCAGGCAAGGTTTTGGGCTCTGTATTTTGGGATGCACAAGGTATTTTGTTCATTGCTTACCTTGAGAAAGAAAAAAAAACAATAATAGTGAATATTATACAGCATTATTGGTGCGTTTGTAGGAAGAATTCACCAAAAACGGCCACCAATTAACAAATAATTGATTATTCACCAAGACAACGCACCGTGTCAGAAGTCGGCCACAACGATGGCAAAAACTATATCAATTACTCTACGAATTGCTTCATCATTCACTGTATTCTCCAGATTTGCTGTTCTCCTCGGGCTTCTCGATAAGGTTCAGAGGCGGGTCTGTAATGTGATAGATACCGACTTGGCAGACCGCCTGCAGTCTCTCTCCCACCGGAGCGACGTGGCTTCCCTGTGTCTCTTCTATAAATACTTTCACGGCTTCTGCTCCGATGAACTTAGATCACTAGTGCCCCCTAAATACGAATTCGAACGAGATACTAGATTAGCAACTAGATCCCACCCTTTTACAGTGAAACCGATAAAATGCAGCCGTAACTTCTACTCCAACAGTTTCTTTCCTCGCACTTCCCGACCGTGGAATTCTCTTCCAAACGATTGCTTCCCCGACGGCTACAATCTCCAGGAGTTTAAATGTAAGATCAATAGACACCTCCTAACACACTAACCTGCTCCCATTCTATCAAGCACTCTTCCCATCTGCCCAACCCTCGTCCTCGCTATCCTTACTCATCTGTCACCTTCCTCCTGACATTCCCTATGTCTAACCACTCTTTCTCTTTACCTTCCTCTATGTAGCCCCATGCGCAATAGTGGCAGTGGAATGTCTTGCTTGGGGTGAGATGATTAAAAAAAAAGATCTGGTCCCCAGCAAAGACTGACTGTTTACAAACATCAAAAGAATACCCCAGGGAAAGAGATTTAGCTCCAAGGAAGAAGTGATATCGAAAACAGAGGCGCATTTTAAGGCCAATGACAAATCGTTCTACAAAAAACACATCAAATTGTTAGAGAAGAATTGAAATCAGTGTATCAACGTAGAAAGAGACTATGTTGATGAACAAAATCGAATTTTGCATAAAAGTTGTTGTTCTATTAGCTAGGCATGGAATTTATTGTGTGATGTATTATATTACCTTGAACTGCGGAAGTAATTGACAGGTACATCCAGTCGTAGTTAAGGTCAACAAAAAGTGACAATCAGCTTCAAAGGCGGTCATCCGCCAGTGATGTAGTTGACAGATACATTCCTCTGTAGATAACATTTCATCAAAGGACAAAGATTGGTTGACAGTTATATCCGGACGTAGATGATGTCGACAAAATGCAACGAAAAAAGTGACAGCCGGCTTAAAAACAATCGATCATCATGTGTGATTGAAAGGAGGTCTTAGATAACATTGACAAAGCGACAACCAGAAAAAACAAAAATGTGTGAGAGATTTAAGATTCTATAAAGTCTATAATTTTGGGCTGAAGATACAAAGACAGTTTAATGACTCCCGTCTTTCTTGTGCGTGGACTCTCTCCAGCTGTCCTCCTGCTCCAGAGAAGCGTCACCGACGAAGAATAAAAGCATAAGAATATATTTTTATATAAACGTGTTCATTGTTTGTCAAGATCCAGCAGCGTAATATAGCATTCACAGTCTGTAAGTTAAGTGGCATATGTGATACACGTTTGGGCGATCATGTCTTGAAAGAGACATGACTGACTGGGTAGGAGATTGTCCCGCATTAGGTTGCCATTACTTTCTGCGGTAGACTGGTTGCTAGCCAAGCTTATAGAACCCAATCTATCATGTTATTTAGTCTATAACTGAGGGGAAGACACGGATTATTACAATTTCCAAGTGTATTTGTGCGTAAGTGACTAAAAGGAATTCAACTGGAATTCGAACTCGGCTCCTCGATTCGTCGTTCTGAGTCGATATCCACTGCGCCACTATGTACATGCAATTTTTAAGAAGATTTTATTTTGTAACATGCATTTAAAACAATGGTAAAATCTAGGAAAATATCGTTATAGTTGCAAAAATATACTTTAAGCAATCTGTAATGGATATCGTCGAAGAATGGGAAATCTGCAGACTCGAGTTCAAATCCCAGTTGTATTCGTTGCATTCAAGTGTACGAAGATACCATTGGGAAACCCATGAACACATTTCTTCTTTATGCATCTATGGGCTCTATAACTTTGGTTGGCACCCAGTCTCCCGCAAAAAAAATGGCAACCTATTGCGGGAATATCTTCTTCCTAGTCATTCATATCTTTTTCGAGACATGATAGTCTGGCATTAACTGACGAACTTTGTAAAGAAAAATAAACTATGTTGGACCCGAAGTGATGTAATTTATTACCTAATAAACAAATGTGAGTAAATGTTGTTCCTGAACTTTTATTTTTTTATTTTTTTTATTTGTTCATTTGTATATATTTATTTTTTTGATAATTATAATTCATTACTTTATTTTATTTAATAAATTGTTGATGACTGTTTATTATAAATTTTTATAGATCTTCAGATATATTTTTTTTTATTTTTTAAAATGTTTATAGCCATGTATCTTGACTTTGGGAACGATAATTTTCTTTTAGCTACAATCGATAATTACACACTCAACAACTTTTCGTTTAATTAAGTTTCTTTTTTTAACAAGCATCTAAATGATGAAATCGAAAATAGAGTTGAATATATATGTATATATATTTTAGAATGGATTTTTTTATTCATGCGACAGATCTTTTTCCTGTTAGTTAACGTATATTTTAATAGGAATATCTTTTTTCTTTTTCTTTTTTTATAATCATATCGCCCGCAAGGCATTTCACTGCCACTGTTTTGCAGGGGGTTACATAGAAAGAAAGTTATGAGAAAGACTGACAGGTTATAGGTGGTGTCAGGAAGTGGATAAGAGAAGGATGAGAAAACTCATAACAGTGGAGTGGACAGAAAAAGGAGCATGAGAGAGAGATAATGCAGGTTCATGAGATAGGAGATGAGTATCGATTTCATATTTAAATTCTTGGAGATTATAGCTGTCGGGAAAGCAATTAAATGGAAGGGAACTCCACAAACGGGAAGTGCGAGAAAAGAAACTGATGAAGTAGAATTTGTGTTAACAATTTATTGGTTTCACAGTAAAAGGGTTCTTGAAATGTAAAATGAAAATAAGCAAACAAATTTAATAAGTAGACTGAGTGCCTACTCAAATGCGTGCATCTAGTAAAGATATCATTTAAAGTGATAAACATACACAGACATATTTAAAACATATGATCGTTAAGTTTATTTTTACATATGTGTCATTATAATTTTTAGTTTTACAACACAAATGATATAAGAACTGTTCAAATGTTTAGTGTTTTCAAGCGCTTTCAACTATATTTTAGCCATTATCAAGGGTGAATTTTATTTCATGTGTCACTGAATATATGTAGAGTTTATGTATGTTGGGTCATGTGTGCTTTATATTCGAACCACGATTGTTATCGTGTGTATAACTAATAAAATTTAAGTGTTGGGTTCTTTCTTTTGTACTAATAATGCTTCCATTATTTTTAACCCTTCTTTTTCACAAGTACGTTACTGATGGAGTTTTTTTTTAGTCAGCATGAGCATTTAATTGAAACCGAATTAAAGTCTGGTATGCAATGTGCAATGTCAATCTTCTTGTCAACCGTGTGGTAATGTGGTTGATGTAATTGTTTACGATGTAGTAACGCGGGGATCTAGAGACATACAGAACGCAATAATCTCTACAATTACATTAATAAAATTCGTCAAGGAGCGAAACGCGTTGGTAAAAAATTTTCCTTTTTGCTTTTATATTTGTGGTGAGATGGATAAATTTTTGTCTAATTTTCGCAAAAATGGAAATATCACTGACATCTTATTTTAATAGCTATGTTTACGAAAATGGTACATAATATCTCTGAATAGTACCGAGTAAATTTATTTGAGTAAAATCGTCATTGGCTTCAACCACGACCTCCAGACGACTTCGGAATGATTTGTATCTCTTTTAAACGGTCTCCTTGCTAACGTTGGTAAATGCGGCTATAATACCTGCCTTCAGTTCATCTTTAGCGTTACAAGGAGTTTTGTATGCCCTCTCGTTCAAGTGTGTCCAACAAATAATAATGCAAGCGGTCATGTAGTCGCAGAAATGAGAGCCATGACTAGGTTCTCCTAGCAGGGTTAAAATTCCTGCTTCCAGAGGCCACTCTATAGACTTATGGCAGGCATATATTCTTACAGCTCTTGATGTAGACCTTCGTGTCGAGCCTGAGGCTCTTCGGGAAGATGAATGTAGGCATAACGTCCCCATCACTCGTGAACACGCGAAACACCTTTAGGCTCATCTAACTACCAATCCCCTGCACTCTCCTCAGATTGACACCCAATCACACTTAAATATTCGTACTGCAGTTTCCGGCGCGGATAACAAGCACTACGTCATGACGTTTCCAAATTTTTGCTGGAGCGTTTTGCTTCATGCTGCTCTTTTTTCATAGATGGAGCCCTTACTATGCTATTTGTTGTCAGTTCTTCAATATGGCAGTGAATGCTGGACAATATCATCAAAGATGAAGGAAAAACTTGAAGCAGTTGAAATGTAGTTCTACAGAAGGATGCTGCGAATATCATGTATCAAGCATGTGAGCAAAGATGAGGTTTTGGAAATGATGGAAACGAAAAGGAAATTAATACTCAGCATCAGGAAGAGACAGCTGACATTCCTAGGACAATCAATGAGGAAGGAGGGCTTGGAGAACCTGATAATAACAGGTCGGATATAGGGAAAAGAGACAGGGGGAATCAGGGGATAACATATTTGAAGGACCCAATCAGGTGGATGATGAAAGGAGGGTTGCATGGTGTAACAGGAGAAGGCGTGCTAAGAGCCACCAGCGATAGGGAGACGTGGAAAGCCATGATCACCTATTCCTGAAGGGACAAGGCACATAGAAGAAGAAGAAGAAGAAGAAGAAGAAGAAGAAGAAGAAGAAGAAGACCATAACTCAGTGAAACGTTATTATATACCAAAAAGCATTTTCTTGATACCATTAATTCAACCAGTTGTTTCTGAAAAAGTAAATGGTTACTACCTACAGCAAAACGTATTTCCAAACTTTCTCGTGATCGTATAATGACCAACCTCATCGAGAAAAACCATAGTTCGACCATGACTGTGACTTACACGTCACAGCACTCTAAAGCTAAATTTCTCCAGTACACGACCAGTGAAGGACGAAGAAAGGTCGAGGAATTTGCTGTTCCAGCGTTCTGTAATGGATATCGTCTCGGAATGGTGAAATCTGCAAACCTGAGTTCGAATTCCAGTTGTATTCGTTACATTCAAGTTTACGAAGATACCATTGGGAAACCCATGAACACATTTCTTCTTTATGCATCAATGGGCTCTAACTTTGGTTGGCACCCAGTCTACCGCAGAAAGAAATGGTAATCTATTGCGGGAATATCTTCTTCCTAGTCATTCATGTCTTTTTCGAAGACATGATAGTCCAAAGGTGCCTCACGTATGGCATTAACTGACGAACTGTGTAAAGAAAAATAAATTATGTTGGACCGGAAGTGAAGTTAATTATTACCTAATAAACAAATGTGAGTAAATGTTGTTCTTGAAATTTAATTTTTTTTTATTTATTTATATGTATTTATTTTTTATAATTATAATTTCTTATTTTATTTTATTTAATAAATTCTTGATGACTGTTTATTTTTAATTTTTATAGATCTTCAGATATCGTTTTTTTATTTCTTAAAATGTTTAACGCCATGTGATGGAAACAAAAAGAAAATTAATACTGGGCATCAGGAAGGGACAGCTTAAGTTCCTGAGACACGCAATGAGGAAGGAGGGCTTGGAGAATCTGATACTAACAGGCCAGATAGAGTGAAAAAGAGACAGAGGAAAGCAATGGATAACATATTTTAAGGACTTAATCAGGTGGATGACAGAACGAGGATAGCATGGTGTAAGAGTCACCACGGATAGGGAAAATTGGAAGGCCATGATCGCCTACGTCCTGAAGGGACAATGCACATAGAAGAAGAAGAAGAAGAAGAATCTTGGCTTTGGGAGAAGAAAGGTCGAGGAATTTGCTGTTCCAGCGATTTGACTGTTGATGACACCCCTGGCCACTACCACTACTACCACTTTGCCTGACCACTATCACTGCTACTGCAACTGTCCTTTTCAAAACAAAGCAACTCTCTTTTCAGGACAACAGATATGACATAGCAATCCAGTACTCTCATTTCTGTTTTGAGCAAAATTTTCCTGTCTCTGAATACTCTACTCAGCTTAGATTAAGTTTCTTTTACGCGCAGTTGCTGTAAGGAAAACGTTTTGAAAGTGCTTTGCCTGTCAGAGCCTTTGAAACGAAAAAATATAAATGTACAGATGTAGTTATTATTAGTGTTTACCCTAATAATAATATTATAAACTGATAGATATGTATAATATAATTACATAGAGACTCGGAACTCTTCTTTTTTTTTTTTTTTTTTTTTGCTTCTGGGTATATTTTTCTATCACCTATGTCTTTGTTTAGTTTCTGGAAGTCGTATATCTTCATTCTCATACATCTTTGGATTTCTTTTTTTTCACTTACTAATTCTTCTTCTTCTTCATCTTCTTCTATATACCGTGTCCTTTTAGGACATAGGTGATCATGGCCCTTTACAGGTCCCTATCACTTGTAGCTCTTAACACCGTTTCTTTTCTTCAGTCAGTTACACGCTTGGGCGATCATGTCTCGAAAGAGACATGACTGACTGGGCAGAAGATTATCCCGCAGTAGGTTGCCATTGCTTTCTGCGGTAGACTGGTCGCCGACCAAGGCTATAGAACCCAATCTGTTCTGTTACTTAACCCATAACTAGAAGGAAGAGACGGATTAATACCTTTCCCAAGGGTATTTGCGCGCAAGTGAATGCAATGAATTCAACTGGAATTCGAACTCGGCTCCCCGATTTCTCGTTCCAAGCCGATATCCACTGGATCAAAACGCACATATTGCTCTGCCATCAATTTGCTAAATCTCATAAATCTAGAATATAGATATACAGAAACTACCATAGCAAAAAAGTGAGGGATCAGTTTATATGATGAATATAATATTGAATTGATCCCCCCACTTTATATCCATATTCTAATTTCTTATTTGTTTATAAAATTCTAACTGATGATGAATTCACGTCTTCTCAATACTAATTAGATACACAGACATGTCTTAGATTTATTTCTTCTTATATGTGCCCTGTCTCTTTAAGACGTAGGCGATCATGGTCTTCCACATCTTCCTATCCATGGTAGATCTTAACACGCATTCTCTTGCTACCTCTCACAAGCACTGCTCTGTAATCAATTTGCTGAAGCCCATAATTCTAGAATATAAAAGTATAGAAACTACGTGGTCACAAAATAAGGGATAATTTTATATAATGGTTAGAACATAGAAATGATTCTCCACTTTATATCTATATCATAATTTTTTATTTGTTTATAAAATTCATGAATCCTACTTTTCTCGAAACTGATTAGCTCCACAGGCATATCTTAGATTTATTTCTTTTTCTCCAGCATGCCGTGTCTCTTCCCAACCTATGTGGTCATGACCCTGCACATCTTTCTATTCTATGTAGCTCTTAACACACTCCCGTTGCTCCTTCCAAACCCAAACTCTGTCAGATATTTCCTCAATCCCATCACATATGTTACTCGATGGTTCCTCCTGTCTCTATATCCCCCTACCTGACCTTGGTGTATCAGATTCTTCAAGTCCTCATTGTAGATTCAGAGACTTCAGCTGTCTTTTTGGGATGTTAAGTATTAGTCTCCTTTTCGTTTCCATCCTCTACAGGGCCTCGTAAATGTATGTAAAAAAACATTTTTATCACGTATGTTACTCGTTGCTTTCTCCTGTCTCTATATCCCCCTACCTGACCTTGGTGTATCAGATTATTCAAGTCCTCATGGTATGTTCAGAAACTTCATCTGTCTTTTCCGGATGTTAAATATTAGTTTCCTTTTCGTTTCCATCCTCTAAAAGTGTGTAAAAGTGTGTAAAAAAACTTTTTTTTATTAATTAATCATATTAAATGAAATCGCTTCCTTATTCTTTTCCGCCTTTTTCATAAATTTTGCTGGGAACTTTTGCACTCACCGAAGAAATTTATAGAGCTGTTTGATCGTTACCAGAATCACCTGCACTATAAGACAACATATTAAATACCATCACACCTTACCATCGATTTGACTTGAATGAACACTCTGCTTACCGCACTTTTGATATTTTGCTATATATAGTAAAACTTATTAAATAGAGTGGTCCCCATTTCAGTGTCATTTACGCGCGGTCAACTTCTTTAATAATCAATCCATAAGTTTTACTTAAAAGTAGTCACTATGCGCAAGAACGAACGCGATGTTGTCAATGAAAGTAGGCCAAAGTGAAGCTATAGAGTGATTAATTTAAGTGACGAAATGAAAGATAATGATTCAATAATAAAAGAAAAGTAACTGTGCTTATATTGCTTCGTAAAAAAAAGCAGAAGTCTTATAAAAGAAAAGCTAAGTTCTTTGAAGATCCAGAGAGACACAGACACGTGATAAGAGCAATTTAACAACCGTATTTTACAGATCTCTGTTTCGCATCAAGAGACCCGATATTATATATATATATATATATATATATATATTAGTCATCCTCATACAAGCCTGTTTCGCTCTATCATGGCTCATCAGAATGGCAAGACACCTCCACCCACTTGCTTGTGGCCGGGATCGGAACTCGACCGATTTGTTATCAGTATAGAGTCGCTACTCCTTAAGCCATAGGCGCATGGAATCAAGAAAGGAAATTTTAACGGTATCGTTTATAAGCAGTGTATACACGTGCCAGTCACCGAAAGAACTCAATTCATTTCTGAAGAGTCACGCATATCTTGCAGAAGTGAAAATTGTGTTTAAAATTTTTTTCTAAAGAGCATAATATATTAGTTATCCTCATACAAACCTATTTCGCTGTATCACGGCTCACCAGTGTAGCTAGACACATCTACATGCTCGTGGTCGAGATTGAAACTCGACCGATTTTGTGTTAGTCGGATTCGCTACACCCTAAGCCATAGGTGCATGGAAACTGAGAAGGGAATTTTTACCCTGTTGTCTATAAGCAGTGTATACACGTTCCAGTGAATGGGAATCATATGAAAAAGTTTGAAGAGATTATATTATATTTGACCTAGTAGATTATTTGAATGGGAATCATATGAAAAAGTTTGAAGAGATTATATTATATTTGACCTAGTAGATTAGTTGAATGGGAATCATATGAAAAAGTTTGAAGAGATTATATTATATTTGACCTAGTAGATTAGTTGAAAGGAAATCATATGAAAAAGTTTGAAAAGATTATATGATATTTGACCTAGTAGATTAGTTGAATGGGAATCATATGAAAAATTTTGAAGAGATTATATTATATTTGACCTAGTAGATTAGAAAAACAAATAGATCATATATCACAAATGATAACTGTACTATTAACTGTTTCCTTATTTGGAAATCTTCTACTCATTTGCTACTCAAATTACTCTTTTCTTCATTAACTGGCTATATACGTAGGATTCTTAAAGAGATCAAATCTAGCTCCAAAATATAAATTCAACAAAACAACCCTAAGCATAAATCTTACCACCTCTAGTAATTATGCCCACACAAACATCTATATTCACAAAATCTATCATGGGAAAACAGACTAACATATATCCTATTTTTATTACTTCAAAACCCCTGATGGTATGACCCATAAAAAGTGGAAATGCCGTTAAACAAACAAATCAAATCAAATTTAGGCTGTAACAGCAGCAAGCAAACTGCCATGATGAAGTTCAGTCTTCGATCAAGTGATCAGAATAGTACCAGCTGTAAGCTTGCATGCGCAGAAAGTTAAACCTAAAGATAAGTTATGTCTAAAGTAGGAGAATCTTTAGCATTCACCTACTAGATTAGTTAAAAGGGAAATAACATGAAAAGGTTTGAAGAGATTATATTTAACCTAGTAAATTAGTTGCAAGGGAATCATATGAAAAAGTTTGAAGAGATTATATGATATTTGACCTAGTAGATTAGTTGAAAGGGAAACATATGAAAATGTTTGAAGAGATTATACGATATTTGACCTAGTAGATTGGTTGAAAGGGAATCATATGAAAATGTTTGAAGAGATTGTATTATATTTGACCTAGTAGATTAGTTGAATGGGAATCATATGAAAATGTTTGAAGAGGTTATATGATATTTGACCTAGTAGATTGGTTGAAAGGGAATCATATGAAAATGTTTGAAGAGATTGTATTATATTTGACCTAGTAGATTAGTTGAATGGGAATCATATGAAAATGTTTGAAGAGGTTATATGATATTTGACCTAGTAGATTAGTTGAAAGGGAACAGATGAAAATGTTTGAAGAGATTATATGATATTTGACCTAGTAGATTGGTTGAAAGGGAATTATATGAAAAAGTTTGAAGAGATTATATTATATTTGACCTAGTAGATTAGTTGAAAGGGAAACCAAAAGAAAACTTTTGAACAGATTATATTCCTATACACACAAAATTTTGTTCACAACTTAGAAAAACATTATTAAAACATGGCTTGAGTTAATGAGCTAATATTCATTCCTGAGGTTAATCCTGAGTTCTTAAATTGTTCTTCCATCGATGCTTTAAACGAACAAGTTTGTCTTATAAGCTAATGTCAGAAACATTTGTCCAGATTCAAAATTCATTATGTCCCAGGCGTATAATGTTTAAAAGTGCTAGATTGTTTGAATAATTTTTTGCAGGTTATTTATTTCCAAAGAGTAAGAGATAATAATGATTTAACGATGCAGTTGCTATTTATTAACCCATAGATAGAAGGATTGGCAGTAGTTGCCATCACTCAGTCAGTTAAGTGCCATGCGCGATACACGCTTGGGCGATCATGTCTCGAAAGAGACATGACTGACCGGGCAGAAGATTATCCCGCAGTAGGTTGCCATTGCTTTCTGCGGTAGACTGGTTGCCGACCAAAGCTATAGAACCCAATCTGTCCTGCTATTTAACCCATAACTGGAAGGAAGAAACGGATTAATACCTTTCCCAAGGGTATTTGCGCGTAAGTTATTATAAATAGTTTGACTGGAATTGGAACTCTGTTCACCGAAATTCAATATTGAGCTTTACATCAGCCACACATCAAAGCTTAAGGCGACAGTTATTATCTCGCTCGACATTGTTTAACATGTGTGACTGTACACGAACCAATGTTTTAACGTCATATGCCCGTAAGTCAATGTTTAGCGGTGAAATCTTAACTGTTCATAAAGCTTGACAAGATTGTGTTAAGATTACATTCACACACACACACACACACACACACACAGATATATATATATATATATATATATATATATATATATATATATATATATATATAATAATAATAATAATAAAACCGACTCTGTACGTATTCAAATCTTAAAATGTTACACAAGTAATTTTTAAAGACCACGAATAACCAGCAGAATCTAACTCCGTTATTGTCCTCGGCTATAAAGCTTTGGACAAAGAGGGGAAAAAAAAAAGAAAGCTGCGTAGCCCCGACAATACATACAGTTCTTCACAGCAAAGAAAAAAAACCTCCAACGGAACGAACCACAAAGAAAGAAAAGTGCTCGATACTAAACTAACCAAAAAGGGTTAACAAAGAGGCAGTCACGCAGAGCAAAAACACACGAAAAAAATCGCAAGATCGCCAAGACCTACCGCGGTTTCGCACAACGGCTGACGAGCCGTTGTGCGAAACCGCGGTAGGTCTTGGCGATCTTGCGATTTTTTTCATGTATATATATATATATATATATATATATATATATATATATATGTTTTACATTTTCGAATATGAATTGGAGAATATCCTGGAGATTTTCTTGCGTAATGGCTATGCGGAACCCCATGTTAATTATATTAATAAGAAGACTAAGAGAATTTTGTTCTCCTAAGTGATCGGTATATTTGTAGGTTTGTAAGCCAAAGTTTAGTTAAGCAGATCAATAAGTCGGTTTCTGGTTGTTTTCTGTCTGTTGATCTGCGTTGTATCTTTCAGGTCAGGTTTGCATTTCCGTCGTTTGGTAAGGATGATTCGCTCTACACTCAAATTGAGTAATCAGGTTTATGAATTTGATTGCTCAGTATTGATTTCCTTTTCGTTGCCATTCTTTTCCAACACCTCATCATTGTTCTCATGCTCAGTCCATGATTTTTTTTTTTAATCACATCACCCCAAGCAAGGCAGCAAGGCCACTGGCGTGCAGGGAGCTACGTAAGAGTGAATAGATTGGAAAAGAGAAAACCGGAAACCACATCCTAAACAGGGAACAAGGGATGAGCCTCTACACCTGTTCAATAGACATGGGTGGAGTGTGAACCGGGCGATAGATAGATCTATCTACTCCAATTGAAAAAAAAACAGAGTGAGAAGATTTGAAAAGAGAAAGCCGGAAACCACATCCTAACAGGGAACAAGGGATGAGCCTCTACACCTGTTCAATAGACATGGGTGGAGTGTGAACCGGGCGATAGTTCAGTCTATCTACTCCAATTCAAATATCCGCAGAATCCTTCTGTAGAACCAAATTTCCGCCTGCTTTAAGATTTACCTTCATCTTAGATTATATTGTCTAATATTCACTGCGTTATTTAAGAACTGACATCACTTAGCATAACATTTTCCTGTGTCTTAGTACTTTACTCAGCTTCTAGCTTGCGTCCTTTGCCATGCCAATTCGCCTTCGGATCTGTATATCGCACTTTCCATCTCCTGTTAGTTGGGATGACACGATTATGAAAAAGAAAACATATTTCCTCGTTACGGTTCTTTTCGTTTAATAATTTTTCGAAAGATTTTTCTCCTGATCAGATTTTGGATAAATGGGCTTTTGAGACTAACATTAAATTCCTTGTTTTTAAAATAGTATTTATATATATACATATAGAATATATAAAGTCATTCGGTTTGCTGTATCACAGCTCGTCAGTACTGTTTGACATCCGATTACTTTTTACCCAGGATTGAAACCCGACAGAATTGGCGTCAGTCGGCGATTCTACCCTTGAGCTATGGGCGCTCGATAGAAGGAGGCAGACATTTAGCGTATGATGTAGCATACGCCAGTAGCCAGAGTGCTCTAATTCATTGCAGAATGAGTGATGCGTAGATGCTAGAGTAACTACTAGTTTTTCAAAGTCTACCGTTCTTCCAATGTACTCAGTCAGGGTGTGAGAGTGTAAACAGTCATCCGCAGACAGATCTGTTTCGCTGTATCACAGCTCATCAGTACTGTTAGATATCCGATTGCTTTTAACCCAGGATTGAAACCCGACCTAATTGACGTCAGTCGTCGATTCTAGCTCCGAGCTTCGGTAGAAGGATGCAGACTTTTAGCGTATCATACGCCAGTAGCCAGAGTTCTCTAATTCATTGCTGAATGAGCGATGCGTAGATGCTAGAGTAGCTACTGTTTTTTTCATATATATATTCTCATGTATTTTTTATTAGTTTTGAAGGTACATATAGAGTCATATTTTAAGAAGAATGCAGATTGGTTCCGATTTTCATGTATTACAATAAGATATTCAGTCAGTAAAGACGTTTGGGCGATCATGTTTCGAAAGAAACATGACTGACTGGGCAGAAGATTATCCCGCAGTAGGTTGCCATTGCTTTCTGTGGTACACTGGTTGCCAACTAAGGCTATATAACCCAATCAGTTTTGGTATTTGACCCATATCTGGAGTGAGGAGACGGATTAATACCTTTCCCAAGGGTATTTGCGCGTATATGATTGCAACGAATTCAACTAGAATTCGAACTCGGCTCTCCGATTTCTCATTCCGAGTCGATATCCACAAAGCACATCACATGGACCACATATAAGATATTACATCTGATAAGAAAATGGTAAATATCTGAATAGATTGTATTTCGACAAATTATCGTTCATGACGTAGCCGATTTGTTCACTTGGCCTGAAACCTTATATATTTGTGCGTATGTGGGTGTCGGTTTGTGTGTACTAGTTATCGAAATGTATATATATATATATATATATATATATATATATATATATATTAATTTTCTTATGTTTATAGCGAAGAGCTATCGAACTCAGTCTGATCAAATCTATGATATATTGTAGGTTGCGTTATCTATCTGAATCCGTTAAAACACTGACACACTGACATATATATTACATACATCATACATATGATATTATATGACCAAACTACTAACAGTTTTAAATTATCAGTTGCTTGAAAAAATAAAGCTGTCTCCATTTTATAAATAAATGAAAATTAATTTATCAAACAACGTAACCTCATATTGCATGTATGAAGTTATTAAACAGTAAGAATATTCTAAGAGAAGAGTGGGAAAGAGTTTAAATATTTAAGAGTATGTTTTAGCGTAATATGATTTGTGTAGAAAAAAGATAAGACTATGTTTTGCTGTGTTTGTCAATAAAGTAGTAGTAACGTCCTTATATATAACGTATATATGTAAACAAAAATATAAAACAGTATAACAGCGAACGAACAGAAAATTAAAGCCCACAAACACGAACACACGCGAACGCAAACAGTTAACCTAACAAAATATGCTTAACGGGTCAATAACGGGTAAGAAAAAGATCAAACCAACGAAAATAGATTAATACAAAATTAATCTACCTAAATGCAAAGACCACACCAGGTAAAATGCAATTAAGTGTACACTTAATATATACAAAGTAATTAAGCGGACACCTATTCACGCATATATTGAAAAGCAATAAAACTATTAAACACCTGCACAATAAAAAGACAACTAACCAAACTTAAATAAAATCACTCCCACAAAATTTACACCAAGATCTATATAAATAAGATAAACACCGGGACATTACAACAGATGAAAAACGCAACATTAATGAATGGCGACACCATAATGGTGTCCAAACAAGGCTTCGAAGTTGTCATGAACCTGCTCAGCTGAAGTGACAAATTCTCGCATTATATATATAATAAAATCGCGACATTTTTAACGTTTCTATTTACATATTTTATGGTTTCTAAGTCTGTTTGTATATTATTATTAACAAAAATTTAAAAAAAACAGTAATCTCTCTTTATCATTTATATAAAATAATATTCACATTTTTAAATAATTTACTCATTTCCTTTATGCATACAATAACAATACAGCCTTAAATGGATAGATGGCTGAATTGCCGTCTAAATGATGCCAAAATGGCTCAGATATCTCATTATAACAAATATGTTAACTGCAATGGATGAATAAAAAAAATTGCAACATTTTATAATCTATGGTCTGCATCTGTTTCTTCCCCCAAATTTTTATATAACGGTCATTCACTACTAGCAAATGAAGACTGAGTTATGCTACCAGTGAGGGATTTAATATATATATATATATATATATATATATATATATATATATATATAATAGCAACGCCGGGCTATACTGCTAGTATATATATATATATACTAGCAGTATAGCCCGGCGTTGCTTGGCTGTAATGAAAGCTTTAAAACTAATCCATGGTTCTCGAGCTCAGACTCAGCCTAAACAATATTTGTGTGAATTTTGGTGAGAATCGGATAAAAATTGTGGATTTGTATAAAGGACATACAAACAAATAAACAGACACACACACAAACATATTGCCTTTTATATATATATATATATATATATATATATATATAATCTATTTTCTGCACTATTGTAAGAACTGCAACCTTGAAACTTCTGAATATCGTTTCTTATGTCATTGTCTATGAGTGTACCAAATTTGATGAAAATCGGATCACCCATTCTATAACCCGATTTTTTCGATTATCGATTTTCAATATTTATCGGGGGTACCTCAACAGAAAATTAAGCTAAGAACACTCGCAGACGCTTATAGTACAGCTGTGTAAATATTCAAGGATATCGGTTCAGCCGTTTCGGAGTTTATAGGCAACACATACACACACAAAGTTCCATTTATAAATAAGTTTATATATATATATATATATATATATATATATATATACATATATATATATATATATATATATATATATATATATATATATATATATTCCAGTGACTTGATCCAAATGTTGTGATATACCAGGCCCTAGCAATGGTGAACAAGTAACTTAGAGACGAGTTAGAGGGTGATTGCTCATGACTATCAAAGGTAATTCGCACAATAAATGAGAATGACATACTCCAGTTATCGTTATAAAATATTCCCTTCGAAATTCTTAACCCCTAAATACAAATAATAAAAAAAGATGAGTAGAATAGTCCAAATAATATAAATAGATTAATTCCTACATCAACTCAGAAATATAAACAAATACAGGGGAGAGTTTATAAAATTTAAACTGTAGTGTGTATAGAGGTTAAGAGGTGGATGAAACAATTAGCTATACTTTTGGTATTAGAAGCATTAGAAGGGGGGTGAATATGAAGACATATAGTCAGTCAGTTAAGTGCCATACGTGATACACGCTTGGGCGATCATGTCTCGAAAGAGACATGACTGACTGGGCAGATGATTATCCCGCAGTAGGTTGCCATTGCTTTCTGCGGTAGACCGGTTGCCGACCAAGGCTATAGAACCCAATCTGTCCTGCTATTTAACCCATAACTGGAAGGAAGAGACGGATTAATACCTTTCCCAAGGGTATTTGCGCGTAAGTGAATACAATGGATTCAACTGGAATTCGAACTCGGCTCGTTCCGAGCCAATATCCACTGTACCACAACGCACATCCAGACATATAGTAGCTAATTGAAATATAAGTATATTATGGAAATTTGAATTTGTTTTCATGCCGATATCCAAACACTAATTCATTTCTCTCTTTCAATATTTAGCTTTGATAATTGTATTTAATAATTCTATTTTTTCTAAGCACAAGTTACAACTATCTCTAAGACTATAAATAATAAGTGCGGAAATTATAATCTTCCAAACTATCAGTGGTCTTAAGCTATTCTCTTTCAATTCTCAATTGTTTCTGGAAATAACTGCTTATTATTTTTTTATGCAAAAATAGATATTTGATTCACAGAAAGCGGTGAGTCATTGTT
>JBBBDQ010001805.1:1855000-1927500 GCA_037127315.1 Ascarosepion bandense
TCTCATCAGTATTTCTATCCTTCTCATACCCTCTTCCTGACACCCCCTGTACCTTTTCACTCTTTCTTATAACATTTCTCCTATGTAACCCCATGCAGAACAGTGGCAGGAAAATGGCTTGCCTGGGACCACACGATTATTAAAAAAATATTGAGCGCTATAGGGGGACTCATATGCGTACGCAGAGATTTTATTCGGGATTGTTTTTGTTTTACAGCTAACCAATTATTCGTGAACATTCCTGATAATGTTTCAGTCTTTGTGAAAAATATATGTGATTGTTTAGGAAGGTTAAGTCAAATACGATACTGAATTCCACGATAAATGTTGCTGGCGAAAGCGATAAAAAAAAGGAGAAGCCGATGGAATTCAGAATATTTGAATGCAGATGAAGCACTAACGATATGTTAACGCGTAAAAAATAATAGAAAACGTGGTCATTCAGTTGTGATTGTTGTTTGAGAGATTTAGGAAAAAAGTGAATTGAGGCAAATGTGTTCCGCATGAAGTAACATTGGTAAGCTTTTAAACATATCTTCTCGACATAGATGCATAAATATTAATGATGAGAAAGAAAGCGATTTGCATAATTCAAAACAATTCAAGATATGGTTTGACTAGCAAAATCATCGTATACCCAACTCTAAGACAGGAAATCTAAAACTGGATTGCTTTGTCTCCCAGAAGATACATTTTATATTCAAGAAGAAAATGTTAACTAATCTATGCTGACTTGAATTTGCAGCCCGCCTTCATTTACTTCCTCACTGATGTAATGTGGCTTCCGTCTATCTTTTCAACAAGTATATTCATAGCTACTTCTCTAACGAGAGTTTTTCTTTCCCACATGTATTTAGGCATGAAATAGGATTGCTATCAACGTTCCACCATTTTACCGTCGAAATCTGGCAGCACGAATTCGCTGTAAGAAGAATTATTAAACCTCAATTTTTCTATCATAATTACTTAAAAAACATAAAATCCATTGTATATTAAAGAAAATGTAAGACCCAGATGTTTCGTAGTCATTAATCAAAATAAAATAATTAAATCTAAACGAGCAATGTCCAATATAGGGCATTAGTTTCAATATTTATTTCAAGCTTTATTTTTTGGGAACATAATAATAGAAGGAAAACACTTCAAGTTCGAAAACACATCTACATTCGAAATAAAATCGGATCTGAGCTGCAACTCTAAAACTGTAATTTACACTCTAAAATGCGACAAATGCGCAAAGATATACGTGGGAGTGGCACAATGCTTAAATAATCGAATATCCCTTCAAAAAAGTAATATAATATTATCAAATAACAGAAAGATATATGTCTCCTAACATTTGCATGAATGCAGTGGAGGCAAATTCAAAGTAATAGCCATCTACCCAAATGCAAATTTTGACACACTAATAATGTAGGAAGAAAGATTCATAAAAAAATACAAGCTTTCGATCAACAAAACGACATAAAAAACACACAACGAAAAACACACAGACACACACACATACATACACAAAAACCAAATTCAAACGGTAACCCCAAACAATAAAAAAGAACCAGATGATCCATAAAAATAATTCTAAAACATAAAGACAAAATCAAACAGGTTCTGTCTATCTCTCTCTCTCTCTCTCTCTCTCTCACACACACACACACACACACACACACACAAAATTCAAAATATTGTCAAAATAATAAAAACCACCAGCTGACCGATGAAGAGACTTGTAGATAAGGAAGGCCCTTAATTTTAACGTACTGGTGAGGACAATCCAAACCAAAATCATTTCGAATTGGGGTAAGCACTTCATTTATTAATTTATTTATCTCTTTATCCATTTATACAAATGCTGATGTGAGAAACCACGGACAATTCAACCCAACAACATTTGATTTATTTTATCTTATTTTATTTCATTGATTTGATTTGATTTTTTTCTACTTACTTATTTATAAACAACAATTTGGCCCTCAGAAACAAAAGGAACTCGATACGTAAAGCCACAGAATCAAGAAGCACGCTCACCATCTAATAGGGAAATGTTAAAATAAACAATGGAGGGGAAAAGTCAAAAGAGGTCCCAAAACAAACTAACGGCTTGGGAATCTCGACGGAGACCATCACAAAAGAGAATGCTGACAATTGGTCAGGAACAACAGCTACTCACATTAATTAAGCAAACAAAGATGCTTTAACTTAAGCTGGGAAAGTTCCAAGGAAAACCGATTCATCGTTACTAAGTAGACTTGAAAAAGAAAATCAATGCTGTCTCAGTTAACACGAAAAAGCTCACCCCCTTTACCCTCCTTTCTCTAAAAGATGTCAACAAAAACGATTTCTATCGGATCTGACCTTTATCGTGAGTTGATGTTCAAAGAAACATATCAAATCCTGATAAGAATAAACTTCGTATCGCAAGATTCCCAACCATTCGCAACGTCTAAATCACCATGCTTGCCACCGCGAACAGTATGAGAAACCCCATCTCTTTCTCCTCAGAATACGGGGAAGGGACATTATCACACGCGTATGGAAAATCGATGAACACTAGCTGTTTGAGAGCGATACGATACATCAAGAATAAATATCTTATCGCAAGATTCCCAACCATTCGCAAGTCTATAGAACCCAGTCTGTACTATTATTTAACTCATAAAGGGCGGGAATAGACTGATTATTATCTTTCCCAAGAATATTTCTACGGAAATGAATACAGGAAATTCAACTGGAATTCGAACTCGGCTTCCCGATTTGTCATTCCGAGTCGATATCTACTTTGCACATCCGCATCACAAATAAGCTGCTCAGACCGACCGAAACCATAACCAAGGGTTGCTATCGACTACAGTTGATGTGTTGAGCCGAGGATTGAAGGTAAACTTCTTTTTTTTTTCTTTTTTTTTTATAAGCGTTTCACCCCGAGCAATGCATGTCACTGCCACTACTGCGCAGGGGGCTACATAGAGTGGAGGAAGGATGATTAAATATAGGAAATGTCAGAGAGTGGGTGATAGGCGGGTAAGGATACCGAGAATGGTTAAATATAGGAAATGTCAGAGGGTGGGTGATAGGCGGGTAAGGATACCGAGAATGGTTAAATATAGGAAATGTCAGAGGGTGGCTGATAGGCGGGAATAAGGATACCGAGAATGGTTAAATATAGGAAATGTCAGAGGGTGGGTGATAGGCGGGTAGGGATACCGAGAATGGTTAAATATAGGAAATGTCAGAGGGTGGGTGATAGGCGGGTAAGGATACCGAGAATGGTTAAATATAGGAAATGTCAGAGGGTGGGTGATAGCCGGTAAGGATACCGAGAATGAGGGTTTGGGAGATGAGATTGTTCTGAGAATAATTGAGAGTTAGTGTGATAGGAGGTGGCTATTGACCCTACATTTAAACACCTGGAGATTGTATCTGTCGGGAAAGCAGACATGTGGAAGGGAGTTCCACAGGCGTGAAGAGCGAGAAAAGAAGCTGTTGGAGTAGAATTTACGGTTACATCTTATCTGTTTAACTGTAAAAGGTTGGGACCTAGTTGCTAATCTAGTATCTCGTGTAAATTCGTACTTAGGCGGCACCAGTGATCTAAGTTCATTGGAGCAGAAGCCATGAAAGTACTTGTGGAAGAGGCATAGGGAAGTCACATCACGCCGGTGAGAGAGTGGTTGCAGCCGTTCTGCCAAGTCAGTATCAACCACGTTACAGATCCTCCTTTGTATTTTGTCAAGAAGCCCAAGGAGAGCAGCAGGGACACCCGACCAGATATGGCAGCAATATTCAATACACAGGCGCATGGTATATGTGCAGAATAGATTCAGGTGGGAAAAACTTCCGGGTCCTGCACAGAGAGCCGACTTTCATAGCGGCAGATTTGGCAATGGATTCGATATAGTCATTCCATTTGAGGTCCGCCGAAAGTGTAAGGCCAAGGAAGCGTAGTATTTTACTCTCTGGGAGGCAAGCCTGTCCCATGCTAATAGGAGGTAGATGCGATTGTCTATGGTGGTTAGTTGTTAACGTTTTAGAAGCATTGAAATTTACTAGCCATTTCTTACCCCAGGCCACGACGGGTTGGAGGTCCTTTTCAAGCATGGCAGCGAGGTTCGCTTTGTGCCCACTCCTGGTTTTTGATCGATGCGGGAGTAGATTGTTGTGTCATCGGCATACATGCCTACTTGGGATCTAATGGCGTCAGGGAGATCATTAATGTAGATCAGAAAGAGCGTGGGACCTAGGATAGAACCTTGAGGGACGCCCGTGTTCGTCTGGTAGTTTTGGGAGGCATGCCCATTTAATACTACCTTCAATGTGCGGTTAGAGAGGAATGACTGGATGAGGTCAAACAGATGTCCAGTTATCCCGTAGCTCCGCAGTTTGCACAAGAGGCCAGCGTGCCAGACTCTGTCGAACGCTTTGGAGATATCCAAGGCAACGGTTCGAGCTTCGCCATTCTTGTCAAGTGCCCAGTATATGTACTCGGTAATGGTCGTTAGCATATCAGCAGTAGACCTGGTGGAGCGAAACCCGTACTGTTTGTCAGAGAGAAGCCTGTGGGCCGTGAGATGCTGAATCACCGTTGATAATGGCTTCGAAAACTTTACCAAAGATCGGAATGAGACTACTCTATGTGTAGAGACACGACAAAGTGATTTTGCAGTACGACAACGCTGAGCCATAACTTGCAAAACGGGTTAAAACCTAGTTGAAATGCTTAAATAGGAAGTCATGAAAATTCCCGAAAATGGTTTGATTCGTAGTCAACCTTAAAAGACGTGTTTTTTATTTTTGTTTTTCTTTGCCAAACTTGAATTTGAATGCTCCTAGGAAGACCGGAAGTGGTAGTGGCTTGAGATAGACAATATTTTCAGTGACATGTTTCCTACCAATGTTTGTAAAAGAAAAAACATTACTTTTCATGAAAATCAGCCTGAAATTGTTCAAGGCCCTAATATATATATATATATATATATATATATATATATATATATATATAAAGTCATAATATGAATATATATATATATATATATATATATATATGAATGTATATATACAAGCTTATGTATATAATTATATGTACATGTATATATATATACATATATATACCAGGTCATATATATATATATATATATATATATATATATATATATATATATATACATTTAATTGTATAGATTTATATATATACGTATAAAGCTATATGTCCATATGTCTATATTTTATATATATGTGTATATTGATATATTTATATGTGTATGTATATATTTATACTTTTATATCTATACGTATACATGGTTATGTATAATTATTAATATTTACATATGTATGCATTTATATTTATTCAGATATACATACATATGGACAAAAAATATTAAAATATATGTGAGCCTTTCAATTCTATGTAAGTGTAAATATATATATTAAAGTTATATATGGAGTTGTTGCTGTAAATTCGTGCACCTGTACTTCATACTGCTTGGTCGGTTGCATTCTTGCTCAACTGGGTGTGAAATTAAATTCTGTCACCTTGCTTCTCACAGCAAGAACATTCCACTCGGCATGCATTATAGCACACGTAAGCAACATTGGCTTGTGCGGAGATATTGGGAAATCGCTCTCGGTAGAGAGAACGATTGAGATTTAAAGGAATCCACTAATGTAATCTTGATTCTTTGGGAAATGAGATTTAGTAGATATTTAACAAAGTCAGTAAGCACAAACCTACATACACACATTGTTCCCCTCTCACTCTTTATATATATATATATATATATATATATATATATATATATATATAGATATATCTATAGATATATATATATAGATATATCTATAGATATAGAGATATATCTGTATATATATATAGATATACCTATATATATATATATATATATATATATTGTAATTTTGTGGTTACAATTATTTATAAAAGCATAATATGACTACATAAAAGTTTTCATGTTTCAGAGTAAAGCTGATATGTGAATATAAATGGTGAGAACGAATTATTTTTGAAAATATAAGATCTCTGTTTATTTCAAAAATTACGGAATGGTGGTTGAAGGAAATGCATTTTTGGTGTGTCAAAATTATTCAATCAAGATTTAGAATTATGAAGCCGTGGTAATTTTTAAATTTGGGTTATGGAAGTGGGCAGGATAGCTTGGATCTAGACATGTCACTTTTTAAATTTCTCTGGGTAAAATACATATTGGGACCTTAGATTTTTTAAAGGGTAGCCAGGAATTTTAACCAGGAGGTTAGATTTTAATTTTAAGAATACCGACAGAGATAACTTGTTCAAATGTTACCATGGTAAAACAAAGCAATTGCTTGATAAAAATATGGCAAACGGTATTGATAATTCTTAAATATACGTGTCACATGGTAACATAAGATAGGTATATTTGGGAGGAGATTTAGTAGGTATTTCTTCTGCACACTATATATAAAACCGTTTTAATTCCCAGCCCAATCTTAGCTTCCTCTCTTCCCTTTAATATATATATATATTAGTCATCCACATACAAGCCCGTATCGCTGTATCACAGCTCATCAGTGTGGTTAGCCATATCCACTTGCTTCTGGCCGGGATCGAAAATCAGTCGGAGTATCTACTCCCTAAGCCATCGGGGCATGGGATCAGAGAAGGGAAATTTTCACGTCTTGTATATAAGCAGTGTAACAGACGCCAGTCACCGCGAGAATTCATTTCTGAAGAGTCACGCATATAGCCGAAAGGGAAACTGTTTTTAAAATTGTCTTCTTCAGAGAGCTCAATCGTAATGAGAACATAATATGCTTAGTAGCTTAGTATATATATAATCAGACAGATTTTGGTCAACAATACGGTGATCCTTACTCATACACACAGTAAGAGGAACCTGCAGATATTGGAGGCCATGTACATCAAATCAAAACAACCAACACTCAATAAAATCAACTTTAAAACAGGAAATAACATATTACATTGCATTTGACTAGATGGTTTTGTTGTCATTTCGCGCTATCCCGCGGTGTGACGTCATAAAACCGCATCGCAAACTTAAGAACTGCGTTTATTATTTTTGGTAACTATTGCCGTTGCCAAGCGGAGTTTTATGTCAACACAAAATAAAATCGTCGGTGATGGTGGATTTTATAATATTTCAGTTCAAACTACCTCTCTGAAGATGGCTCATGTGAGCCGAAAGCTTAGAAGAAAACCAATAAATAATTATCCAAATGTTGGAGAATTTTTGTCTTTATTTTCAACCGAAATTAAAGCAAAAATACGACGTTTAGAACGGCTCATGATTAAACATAATAGACATTCATTGTCTCTTATATTTAATAGCATATGTCTGGAAAATTACTTGCTGCCTCGATATACTAAATATATATATATATATATATATATATATATATATATATGCTAAGCATATCCAGTTAAATGTAACAGACAATAAATTGCTATTATGGTTAATCATGAGCCGTTGTAAACATCGTATTTTGTATTTAATTTCAGGTGAACATAAAGACAACAACTGTTCAACATTTGGATATTTTTTATTATGCTGGTTCTAAACTTCGGCCCACATGAACCCTGTTCGGAGGGGTTACAAAGACGTTAACATAAATACATCCACCATCAAAGTTTATATTATCTTGTGTTGACATAAAACATTGCTATGCGACGATAACAGTCACCGAAAAGCAGACACAGCTCGTAAATTTGTAATGCGGTTCTATGACGTCACGCCGCGTGAGAGATTGAAATGTTAACAGAACCATATGTCTAAATGCAATGTAATGTGTTGTGACCTGATGGAAATGTGATTTTATTAAGTGAGGGTTTGTTTTATTTAATGTAGATGGTCTTTAATATCTGAAGATCCTTTTTACTGAGTACACGTTTGAGTACTATTGTGTTATCGACTAAAATCTGTTTTATGTGGTAATATATATATATATATATATATATATATATATATATATATATATATAATCTGACTTGTGTGGTAATATATATATATATATATATACATATTACACACCGCTCATTCGATAATGAATTGGAGCACGCTAGCTATTGGGTGTGTTTATACGCGCTAAAAAGCCTCTCTTTTTCTAACGGACGCTCGTGGACTAGAGGTAGAATCGCCGACTGACGCCTCTTCGGGTTTCAATCCTGGATTAAGAAGCGACCGGAGTCTAAGCCGTACTGATGAGCTGTAATTTTTTTTTTTTTAATCGTATCACCCCGAGAAATGCGGTAACGCCACTGATGTTCAGGGGGCTACGTAATAGTGAAAAGATTGGAAAAGAGAAAGCCAGAAACCACATCCTAAACAGGAAACAAGGGATGAGCCTCTTAACCTGTTCAATAGACGTGGGTGGAGTGTGAACTGGGCGATAGATAGAGCTATCTACTCCAATTGAAAAAAAAAAGAAACCAAAGTGAGAAGAATGGAAAAGAGAAAAGACGGAAACCACATCCTAAACAGGGAACAAGGGATGAGCCTCTTAAACTGTTCAATAGACGTGGGTGGAGGTGAACCTGGGCGATAGATAGATCTATCTACTCCAATAAGATCTATCTACTCCAATACATCGAAACAGATCTGTCTGCGGATGACTATATATATATATATATATATATATATATATTATCAAGCACGAATAAGATTAAAAGACCTTGTCCCGCGAGGACAATTACGACTGAGTTGTGAGTCCACTCCTTACTGCTGACTCATACATTTGTTCTTGTATCACATCTAAGCTTCACTTAGAAAATCACTACTGGGTACTATGACGTGGTGTAATGGTTAACAAGCTTGAATCGCTGAAATCATTCATCCTTGCATAGTGATTTTGATCCCTACTGGGTACCCTACTTATCAACCTTGAGCTACATCGAAACTACACTTAGAAAATCACTATTAGGAACCCTGGCGTGGTGCAATATTTGACAAGCTTGAATCGCTATAACAATTGCGACTGAGTAGCGAATGCTGGAAAATATCATTAAAGACGAAGAAAAGACCCAAAATGTGGTTCTACAGAAGAATACTGAGGATACCATGGACGGATCAAGTGAGCAACGACGAGGTTTTGGATAAGATGGACACAAATAAGAAAATGATATTTAACATCAGAAAAAGATAGATGAAGATATGAAAACTACAAGACCAGAGATGATCGTTAAAAATAGATGAAAACAAAGGTTGTGCGCGTCTCGGTAGGCAACCCCTATGTAATTTTCCGACAGATGGTGAATAAATTCTATCGTAAAATTTAGGCAAAATCAGCTCGATCGCATTTTATAGGAACAAAGGATCATCATTAACAAAAACAAAACATCAGTGCAAAAAACTGAGTTGGTCAAAAGCACATCTTCTATGTGATGCCGGAAACCGGCAGAAAATAAATATTAGTAGTGAATGGGAAGTAGAGGTAAATTGTAATAGCCAAGTGGGAGAAACAAATAGTCTTAGTTATAGAATGAAGACAATAAAAACTGATGGTGAATACGTAACTGCGTGGGGTTGGTATCAAAAGCGATGCGAAAAGAAATTTAATAAAAGTTGAAAACTTAGCGTTATCTATATCAGGGATCGGCAACCTACTGCACGCGTACCACACGTGGCACGCCAGGCAATTTCCAGTGACATACTTTGTTGATCTAAGGTAATCTCTGGAAGACGAAAATTCAAACAATTTGTTGCTATTCTTAACTGTTGGACACTCATCCCAGATCTTTCATCTGTTTGAAGAAAATTGCTTTTGCAGTTCTTTCGGCTCTTGGTTTAACTTATTCCTGTGAACAAATTTTCTCTCACCTAAAAGCAGTGTTCGGTTCCCAAAGAAGTTGCCTAACACGTAAACATTTAGAAAATTTACATTATTTACATTATTCGGACTATTGTCCTCAACTTTGTTGACATTTATATGATGTTTCGTCCGTTGTACGCTCTGGCCTTTTCAGGTGCTAGAAATTGCAAACCCATCACTTTATTACCATCACTAAAGGACACATGGCCCAGAGGATATAGACGCTGGTTAGTTCCAGTGACTTGACCCAAAGAGTTGTAAGTTCAATACCAAGCTACAGCAGTGATAAACAAGTAACTAAGAGTGTTAGAAAGAGATAACTCATGACTCTCATGAGTGGCTTTACACCAAGAAATGAGAATGGTATACCCCAGTGATTGTAATAAAGGGTTCGGTACGAAATCCCTAGCACCTGAAGAAGACTCGAGCGTACAACACCGAAACTTCTTACAAATTGTAACAAAGATGATGACAACAATCCGAGTAATGTAAAAAGCGTAAATACTACCTCATCTCAGACCTATAGACAAATTTTATATTGTGTAAAACTCGATGCAGGAAGGTGTGTTGCCGATATTGAGCAATTAGCTAAGATTAAGCAAGGGCAATTAATAATAATAAAAACTAAAAAAAATCTTATAAAAACAGTTTATCTTTATTAATGATGTTTACATATTATTGTATATAATACTATAGAAATATATATTGTAGAACAGTTATATTGACCTAGACTTGTATAAAAATACGTATGCTGTTGGCATATTGAATGACTTTAAAACACTCAGTCGGCAAATAGTAATTATTATTTATACTACATTTTAATCCTCTGCCAGACAACGAAGATGAAGGTTTTGTTTTCAGCATCACGTTTTGTTATTAGCAGATAACAAGTGCAACAAAAAGATTTCTTGTGAATAAAGTTGCTCAACCTTTGGCAGACTGGCCAGAATAGAAGTCCTGATATAATAATTTAGCCATTTCCGTAGCATCTGACACACAAAACTCCAACGAAAACCATACAATTGCTAAGAGATTTGGGAAGAATGGCACGATTTTACTTGAGACAATGCTAATCTATCATTATCAGTTTTATACTCTCATAAGTTATTCAGACAGTTCTTTGCAATCCTGGGCAAGCCTCTTCATTCTGTAAGGCGCACAAAATTATGAATTTATATTTTGATTTGAAAAATTATATTTTTAGTTTGTATTACCTTTAAAAGATTTCTACTCTTAACGTCTACTAAACAGATTAACTTTTATTTCTTTAAAACTATTTGAAGAGTTACTATAATTCTCGACACCTGGTAATCATCCGGCATTTCTTCTAATATCCCCTTAATTAATATCGAAAATTATTAATGTACATATGGAGCATTTTTTTCTGTCCAGAACGTCTTATGCAACACCCATATCCAAATCAATCTGTCTCTATTACGTTGTGGCGCAGTGGATATCAGCTAGGAAGGAGAAATCGGGGAACCAAGTTCGAATTCCAGCTGAATTCATTGCCTTCACTTACGCGCAAATACCCTTGGGAAAGGTATTAATCCGTCTCTTCCCTCCTGTTATGGGTTAAATAATAGGACAGATTGGGTTCTATAGCCTTGGTCGGCAACCAGTCTACCGCAGAAAGCAATGGCAACCTACTGCGGGATAATCTTCTGCCCAGTCAGTCATGTCTCTTTCGAGACATGATCGCCCAAGGCGTGTATCACGTATGGCACTTAAATGACTGACTGACTGAATATAATAGTTAGAAACACGATGAAGTCTTCTACTGGACATAAAGTGGGGGATCGGTTTTATATTGTTATGAACTAATAAACTGATCCCCCACTAATTACTACTTAATAATGTAATACATCTCTTTCCTCTTTAGCTATGAGTCAAATAACAGGACAGATTGGGTTCTGTAGCCTTGGTCAGCAACCAGTCTACCGCAGAAAGCAATGGCAACCTACTGCGGGATAATCTTCTGCCCAGTCAGTCATGTCTCTTTCGAGACATGATCGCCCAAGCGTGTATCGCGCATGGCACTTAACTGACTGACTATTACACTAATTATAGATAATAACCACCCTAATCACTGGCGTCAATATATCGATTATTTTCTCGTAGGGAGAAAACACTGTCATTACCCGTAAAAGTTCTGGCATCCATCATCAATACTGGTGTGTGCAGACGCTTCTATATTACAGACACAGTCGACAATTAGAGAGTCCAGTAACGATATATTTCTACCGGTCAGCGAGCTATTTTCACAAGTCTCGTAACTTGTCCTGTAACAAAGATCGTCAGTCACTGTATGTCATTAATCTTATGTATGTCGGAGATCATGCCACCAGACCATTGAATATCTACGTGATACTCTGGAAAAACTCTAGAAGCAGACAATTTCTAACTCGGCTGAAGTTATAATCTCTAGAAACGCTATCTGGGTAAAACGTCTTTTTTCCCCAACGTAATACGTAAGGAATATGGTGGCTTCGACCTTATAGCTGTAGCTGTAGCAAGGCGAGTCTTGGATGAACAGTTTTCAGTTCTTTTTCTTCTTCTTCTATGTGCCCTGTCTCTTCAGGACGTAGGCGATCATGGTTCTTCACGTCTTACTATCCCTTGTGGCTCTTAGTATTTTTGCTCCTGTTACACATCGCAACCCCCGTTCCGTCATCCACCTGATCAGGCCCTGCAAATATATTATCCGCTGCCTCCCTCTGTCTTTTATCCGTCTATCTGGCCAGTCAATATTAGGTTTTCCAAGCTCTCATTCCTTATTGCATGTTCCAGAAACCTCAGTTGTCTCTTCCTGATGCTCAGTATTAATTTCTTTTTCGTTGCCATTCTTGCCAACACCTCATCGTTGCTTGCATGCTCAGTCCACGATATTGGCAGCATCCTTCTGTAGAGCCACATTTTCCTGCTTCAAGTTTTGACCTCATTTTCGATGATATTGTTCAGCATTCACTGCCGTATTGATTTAGTTAGTAGCACTAAAAGATAACTGTCGGTTATGCATCTGCCATGAAAATAATGATAGAACAGCGATAGGCCTATGATATTAGGTTTGTGCAGAAAGAGGATGCAAGGTAGTAAATAACAACCCGTAAAAGATGTATAATTCTAACAAGGTTGTAAAATAACGTTTGAGCAGCTCTAATCTAGATATAGTTGCAATACTTCATTTTCGGTTTGATATAACTTTTCATGGGCCAAACATGCGAGCAACGATGAAGTTTGGTTGGTTGTTTTGTTTTTATGGCATATCAACACATCGGCGGGTCATTTATTGCCAACTAAAATGTTATTTATTTATTACTGGATATACCTTTTACTTTCAACAATTTATTGTTGTTTTTATATAAGTTTTGTGACTAGTATTACATTTTTCTTTTCGAGTATAAAGATTCATTGGGATTTGTTTTTAAGAGCAGGGTCTCCAAGTCCTACCCTTGTTATTTAACCCATAACTGGAGTGAAGGGACGGATTAATATCTTTCCCAAGGGTACCACTGCTTAAGTGAATGCAGGGTATATCACCTGGAATTCGAACTCGTCTCACCGATTTCTTTTTCCGAACCGATATCCAATGCACCACAACACACATCCGGCACTAAATCTGCAACATGATCGGTCTAGACCTTGCAGCTTGACTTCAGCCACTTTCTCAGCGGCGAAATGTGACGTCCCTCTGTCTCTTCTACAAACATTTTCAGGGCTTCTGCTCGGACGAACTTAGATCTCTGGTGACCCCTCCACAATAATTTACTCGAGCAACCAGACTGGCAACATGGTCCCACTCGTTTATTGTTAAATATACAAAATTCAGCAAACAATTCTACTTCTCTCAGCTTCTTTACTCGCATTTCCTGCTCGTGGAATTCCGTTCCGTATACTTGCGTTCCTGACAGCTACAACCTCCATGAATTTAAATACAATATCAAATCCCATCTCTTATTAACGTGACAACAATCTATCCCTTATCATTTCTACATCACCCCGTGTATCTCGTTCTTTTCCTTTCTCACTCTATATCGCAACTGTCATCACAATGGTATTTCCATCCTTCTCTTGCCCTTTCTCTGACACCCCCTGTAAATTTCGTCTTTCTCTTCGTTCTACTCTTTTTACTCACTTGTATAGACCCTGCGCATTGAGAAACATTTGAGCATCAAAATGACTACTCCTTAGTAATTATCCACTGGATATATGCCTGTATGTTGCATACAAAGGCCAATTGCTAGTATTTATCTGATCATTAAAATATATTCTTCAAAGATTACGTTTAAATCTGTTATAAACGCGGTATGCGAGGTTGACAAAGACACGTATATGTTT
The DNA here is from genome assembly GCA_037127315.1 of Ascarosepion bandense. Classification (NCBI taxonomy): domain Eukaryota; kingdom Metazoa; phylum Mollusca; class Cephalopoda; order Sepiida; family Sepiidae; genus Ascarosepion; species Ascarosepion bandense. The sequence continues at coordinate 1,869,152 of JBBBDQ010001805.1, forward strand.
GTGGCTTTTTTGGTTTTAAGAGACTTTCTTTCTCTTGTCCTTTCTCTGACACTACCTGTAAATGTTTCGTCTTTCACTTCGCTCTCCTCCTTTTACTTTCTTATGTAGCCCCACTGCGCATCAGTGGCGTTACCGCCTTGCTTTGGGTGAAAGGATTAATCTAAATATATAATAAGACTTTTGAAAAAGAGCTCGTGTATTGAGAATCTTTTGAGCATCAAAATGACTACTCCTTAGTAATTATCCACTAGACATATGCCTGTATTTTGCATACAAAGACCAAATGCTAGTATGTATCAGATCATTAAAATTTATTCTTCAGATTCCGTTTAAATCTGTAATAAACACGGTGTGCGAGGTTGACAGTAACACGTATCTGTTTGTGCCTCTCTTGATTTTAAGAGACTTTATAAGCTGTCAAACAACGAGAAAGAACACTGATAAAAAGTTAAAAATGGATGACATGTCATAAAGATGTGTATTTAATGCATTTATCGAAGGGAAATACACTGTTAAATATTTTTTCTGTGGCATCTTCATAAAATTACATGAAATTTAGGAGAATATCTTAAAAAGAATATTATGTCTAATAATACAGATACGTTGATTAATGTATCTGTCTATACCTGCAAATAATATCTTATTCTCTTTCCTTTATATTATTGTATATTGTTGTGGAGTAGTTTTCGCAATGAAAGTTATAATCGTGTTATAACGGTTTCTTATCGACTTAACGCACCGAAAATTTTAGGAACTTGGGAATCTTCCACTGTAAGCTAACTCCTTAGTATTCGGCTAACTGCCGATTAATATCAACTGCCTTAGTCCAATTATGTCTAAACTGGAACAAACTAATAGTTCTTCTTCTTCTTCTATGTGCCCTGTCCCTTCAGGACGTAGGCGATCATGGATCTCCACGTCTCTCTATCCCTTGTGGCTCTTAGTATGTTTGCTCCTGTTGCTCCTGGCAACCGCCGTTCCGTCATCCACCTGATCAGGCCCTGCCAATATGTTATCCGCTGCCTTCCTCTGTCTCTCCTTCCTTCTATCTGACCAGTCAGTATCAGGTTCTCCAGGCTTTCCTTCCTCATTGCATGTCCCAGGAACTTCAGTTGTCTCTTCCTGATGCTCAGCATCAATTTCCTTTTTGTTGCCATTCTTTCTAACACTTCGTCGTTGCTTGTATGCTCAGTCCACGATATCCGTAGCATCCTTCTGTAGAACCACATTTCGGCCGCTTCCAGTTTTGTCCTCATTTTCGATGATATTGTCCAGCATTCACAGCCGTACTGAAGAACTGACATCACGTAGCAGTCTAGCACTCTTTTCTTCGTTTCTATTGAGATCTTCCTGTGTGTTAGTATTTTGCTCATCTTCTGGAACGCGTCCTTTGCCATGCCAATTCGCCTTCGGATCTCCGTGTCGCACTTTCCATATCCTGTTAGAACACTTCCTAGGTACTTAAATTCTTGGACTTGTTTGATTCTGTTATCCCCCACCTGTATTTGGCATTTTGGGTTGTATCTTTTGCTGATGACCATGCACTCAGTTTTCTTAAAGACTGAACTCAAATTGAACTCTAAAAAACTCTCTAGAACTTTTAAGAACTCTTATGAACTTTCGAAGAATTTCTCGAGTTAACGTTATTAATATAGGAGGGAGAATCCATTATCTGAGGAATAGGTGTGTTTCTCCATAACAAATATATAATATTTATTTTTTTACTTTTTTATTTTCTTTTATCATCTTTTCTTTCAAATTTAAATTTATTCTTCCCTTCTTTCCTTTTCTTTCCCTTTTCGTTTACGCTCATAAAAATACTTACCATTTTTCTAGATCGCCATATCTCTCTCTCTCCCCTAACCCCTTTTTTTACTTTCAAAATTTACTTTCCAAATCGACGTGTCAGCAGTCTGACTGACTTACGTCGTGTATCTTTGAGTTGATACCCTTTCTTTCGCGGGATCTTTGATTATATATTGCGTGTGTATGTATGTGCGTGCATTCGCGTAACTGATGTAATGATTAATTTGTTTTTCTTTAACTTCTTTTAAGGGAACGATCTTTATTTTTGTTTTCTTTGGGGGGGTTGCCTTTATTTGTGAGATTCATTCGCGTAAAATCTTCTGTACGATAAAGACGGAAGCTGATGATGGTTCACCTGAAATAGGCCCCACTTCCGTTAACTATGGAATAACGTGTCTATCTTCATTCATATATATCAGTCAGTTAAGTGCCATGCGTGATACATGCTTGGGCGATCATGTCTCGAAAGAGACATGACTGACTGGGCAGAAGATTATACCGCAGTAGGTTGCCATTGCTTTCTGCGGTAGACTGGTTGCCGACCAAAGCTATAGAACCAAATCTGTCCTGTTATTTAACCCATATCTGGAGGAAATAGACGGATTAATACCTTTCCCAAGGGTATTTGTGCGTAAGTGAATGCAAGGAATTCAACTGGAATTCGAACTCGGCTCTCCGATTTCTCGTTTCGAGTCGATATCCAGTGCGCCACAAAGCACATCATATATATACTTGCTCTATATGTATTTATATACATATATATTTAGAGCTCTCCTAGTGAGTTATCCTATCACTTTATGTACAGGACACTCCTTTGGATCCTTCTATATCTACACTGCATGTTTATATATATATATATATATATATATATATATATATATATATATATATATTAGTAGTAGTAGAGTTAATAGTAGTAGTAGTAAGAACGAATAGAATAACACTCCGCAGTTCATAGCATTTACTTTTGAACAGAGCTCGATACGTAGTGAAGTAATATTGTAGTAATTTTTTTTTTTAAATTAGAGTTTATAATAAAAACATGTTGTTACTGTTCCTTGCTGTTTCAAGCACCTCATCTGGGGATGTGAGGTTGGATAATCTGGAAATTATATATGTAGAAATTTCCGCCAAATTTTGATGGGTATGACAAGCTATACCGGTAGAAAGTTAACGATGGCACGGGGTTAGAGGGTTATTTGAGAGGTCACTAAGATGTAAGAAATTTAAATCATGGATAGAGGAATGGAGTCGAGTTTGAGTGTAGGTGGGGAAAATTCAGCCGTCATGAAAGAGAGTAACTGTATTTATATTCGGTCAGTCAGTCAGTTGGTTAAATGCCATATGAGATACACGCGTGGACGATCATGTCTTGAAAGAGACATGTCCAACTGGGCAGATGATTATCCTGCAGTAGGTTGCCATTTCTTTCTGCGTAGACTGGTTACCAGTCAAGAATATAGAACGTAATCTGTCCTGTTATTTAAATCATAACTGGAGGGAAGATACTTATTAATTTTTTTTTTAATCATTTCACCCCGAGCAAGGCGGAAACGCCACTGATGTGCAGGGGGCTACATAAATGTAAAAATATTAATTAGAAAAGTGTGAGGAGTACAAACTAGTTTGAAAGGAAGAACAGAAAGCTGAGAAAGCAGGTGCGATGACAGATACATAGATGGAGAGAAAGGAAGGTTATACGGGGGTGGGGAGAGAGCTAGAGTCCAGTGGTTAATAGATGAGTATTGACTTTGCATTTAAATTTCTGGAGGTTGTAGCCGTCAGGAAAGCAAGAATATGGGAGCGAGTTCCACAGGCGGGAAGTGCGAGAGAAGAAGCTGCAGGAGTAGAATTGTCGTCTGCATTTGGCTAACCTGACTGTGAATGGGTGGGACCCAGTTGCCAGTCTGGTTGCACGAGTAGACATCTGTTGAAGAGGCATCAGTGACTTAAGTTCGTCTGAGCAGAAGCCATGAAAGTATTTATAGAACAGACAAAGGGAGGCCACATTTCGACGATGGGGAAGCGGCTGCAGTCGAGCCGCCAGATCAGTATCTATCACATTACCGTGTCTCCTTTGGAGCCTGTCAAGAACACTCCTTTCCTTAGGGTATTTGCGCTTAAGTGAATGCACTTATACTAAAGACAATGTAATTAACAATACTTTAAGGTAAAGGAAACCGGCTGTCAAGAAGTGACTGTCAATTCGCTTCGTTTATTTAGCAAGGTAAATTTAGGAAATATATATATATATATATATATATATGTGTGTGTGTGTGTGTGTGTGTGTGTGTGTGTGTGTGTGTGTGTGTGTATTTTTAATTGGCAGCTATTTTGCACATAGACAGGATAACAGATTTGTACAGGGTAAACCTCACTGTCAAAAAGACTCTCAGAGCGTCGCCCCTGTCTCTTTATCGTTTTTTTCACACGATTATTTAAGCAAATCAAGATAGAACCAATATTTCCAATATCTATGAAAGATGTTTGGATTATTGAATGAACAATCGCCTGTTCAAATTTATCTTCAAACGGCCTCGAGATTCCCACAACGCGTATTGACTTTGTTACTTTGATGTCGTTCTAATTTTGCTTTGAATGTCAATCAGACTACTCTCCTTTTTTATTTCAGTAGTTCATTTTACATATTTCAGATAAACCCGAGAAGAAGAAATCGGTGAGCCGTGTTCGAATTCTAGTCGTGTTTCTAACATACACTTTGTAATGTTTCTCAGCTTCCCCAGAAGCATGACAGGCACGTCTGAATATTTTGCTTCATAAACTGTTTGTACCCAGCTATGGATAAAATAGTACAACATATAGGGTCTTATTGATTTTGGTGTAAACCAGCTTAGAAGGAAACTGAAATCAAATGTACCTGCTGCTTTGTACCTGACATTTTTCACAAATGCTAAAATAATGTAACTTTAAAAAATCCACCTTAAAAATTAGCCCTCGGCGGCAACCATTCTAGTAAAAAAAACATTCTGAATAACCTTTAATCTAAAAAGTTTGAGCGTTTTGATAAATAAAAAAATACATTATTTCTGTAGGAAACATGATTGGTTTTCTACAATATATTAGGTTGTCCCAAAAAATGCGAAATGGTTCTATCTGGTTCAGCACAATCGAGACAAGCAAGGGTTCAGAAAGGGCAAGATACACGGTCAGTTCCAAAACAAGATCGATTCGGCAAGAAAGACATGTTGTGCGTTTAGTGTAACTTTGAAGGCATCGTGCATTTTGAGTTAGTTCCGAATGGTCGTGCCATCAGTGCCGAACATTACTGTCAGCAACTTGAGCGGGTCTACGAAAAGTTGAAGCAAAAGTACCCGGCTCTGATCAACCGAAAGCGCGCTTTGATGCAGCAAGACAATGCTAAGCCACACGCAAGACAAGTTTGAAGAGCTGGGCGGCGTTGAGGTTCTGCCACATCCAGCCTACAGTTCTGACTGTGCTCTATCAGATTACGGCCTTTTCCGCTCAATACAACACTTTCTGAATTCGACTCTTTGATGAAGTCGAGGAAACGTGTCAAGAATTCTTTGATTCGAAGCCTGCTGAATGGTACTTTGATCTGATACGAAAGCTTGCATATCGATGGCAGAAAGTCTTGGAAATTGATGGTGTTTATTTTGAGCAATAATTTTTGTTGTTTTGGGAGTAAAATTTCAATTTCTTGCAAGTGTTTTCTCGTAACCTTAGATTACTTGGCGAGTAAAATTTTAATTTTTTGCAAGTGTTTACGAACTTTTGGAACAACCTAATATTATTCCGTAGGAAATATGAGTGGTTTTCTACAATATAAGTGGCATGGTAGGTTCTAGCCGTGAAGAAACTAATGAAGGTATTTTGTACGAGAACATTCCATGGTAGTAGGAGAGAGAGAGAGAGAGAGAGAGAGAGAGAGACAGAGAGACAGACAGACAGACAGACAGACAGACAGACAGACAGAGAGAGGTTGTAAGATGAAATATAATTAATCTCACAAAAGAACACAAAGAAGCTTTCGAGGCTAAAAGTGAGAATTGGTGAACTCTCGCCCAAATATGACAACAGTACTTAATTTTCTGCTTACAGCAAAAAGGAACAAAAGATTGCGGTTCAAATATCTCGAATAGGGATGGCACGTTGAACTATACCACTCTACCCCGAGTAATGAAATTAATGTATCTGTTTGAAATTTCAATCACTTGAAGAAGGTCGGATGGTACAACAGACAAAACACCTGTCAACAAAGAGGAGGACAACAGTTAAAAAAATGTAAATATCTAATTACAATACCTCATCTAAGAAATATAGACATATATTAAAGGTTTTTATGGTAACAAAATGAGGACACTAATACAAACAATGTAAATAGTGTAAATAATTACAATACCTTATCTCAGAAATATAGACAGATATTGAAGGCGAATATGGCAACAAAGATTAGGCCAATAGTCCAAACAATGTAAATAATTTCAATAACTCATTTCAGAAATATAGACAGATATTGAAGGTGAATATGGCAACAAAGATGAGGCCAACAGTCCAAACAATGTAAATAGTGTAAATAATTTCAATAGCTCATTTCAGAAATATAGACATATATTGAAGGTGAATATGGCAACAAAGATGAGGCCAACAGTCCAAACAATGTAAATAATGTAAATAATTTCAATCACTCATGTCAGAAATATAGAGAGATATTGAAGGTGAATATGGCAATAAAGATGAGGCCAACAGTCCAAACAATGTAAATAATGTAAATAATTTCAAGGTCTCATCTCAGAAATATAGACAGATATTGAAGATGAATATGGCAACAAAGATGAGGACAACCGTCCAAACTACGTAAATAGTGTAAATAATTACAATACCTCATTTCAGAAATATAGACAGATATTGAAGATGAATATGGCAACAAAGATTAGGACAGCATTCTAAACAATGAAAATAGTGTAAATAAATACAATATCTCATCTTAGAAATATAGACAGATATAGTATATCAATATGTTAATAAAGATGAGGACAACTGTTCAAAGAATGTAAATAGGATAAATAATTACAATACCTCATCTCAGTAATATGCAGAGATATTAAAAGTGAATATGGCAAAAAGACGAGGACAACAGTCCGAACAATGTAAATAGTGTAAATAATTGCATTATCTTATCAAAGAAATATAGACATATATTGAAGATGAATATGGCAAGAAAGATGAGGACAACAGTTCAAAGAATGTAAATAAGTACTGTACAGTATCTCAGAAATATAGATATATATTGAAGATGAGTATGGCATATAATATTCCGAACAATGTAAATAGTGTAAATAATAACAATATGTCATCTCAGTAAGACATACATATAGAAAAAGAGAAGGAGAAATGAAAAGTGAGAGCCTGAAAAAGAGTGAAAAAAATAACAGATAATGATAGATAGGGAGTAAGACGGAGATTAAGAGAAATAGAGAAAATAAGAGAAGAAAGATGGCGAAATATTGAAAATACAGAACAAAGACATAGAGAAAAAATATCGAGAAAACAGATACATAAAGAAATATATAGCAAGAGAGAGAGAGAGAGAGAGAGAGAGAGAAGCCAAGAGTAAATATGTGAGAGTGGAATAAACCAAGTTCAAAACAGTGAATTAGTGAGAGAAAGGAAAATGGAGATTGTGATAACCTAGTATATGTTTTGTATGCACTCGTTCTAGGTTCTTGGCAAAATGGCCAGTTACATTACAAGTAAGGGGAATAAAAATGCTAGCGACTTTACGTAGTTTTTTTCGCCATGTTATTTCCCGCCTTTCGATCACTGTTCTTTTGCTTCCATCTTCGTAATTATATGTTCTCTTATTTACCCTGTTTTACATACATCTTTTTTCAGTCAGTTATCGCCGACTTTTGTTATCTAACAATTTCCCTGGTAAATTAACCTCCCCATTAAAAAAAATATTTTCTGCTCAACTCAAAAATGACCCTTTTTCTCAAAGTGTTTTTTTTTTTTCATTAGTTTTTTTAATGGTCTCTTCCTTTTTATCATCCAAATCTCGTCTAATTCTCGTGTATTTCCTTCCTTGTCTGTTGCTATGATAAATGTTAAATGGTCATAGCGCTTACCAGGTCAGGATCGATAAAGTTACACACCCTGTATTTAATCGAAAATCCCAAGATATATAAACGGAGCAGCGTGCCGGATATAACAGTACAATTCAATGCACGTACAGATGGTAGATTTATAAATGTTAATGATGGATTCCTATTTGAAAAATTATCTGGCCTTTTACAGTAAACCAACCTACCTTATTAAGAATTGATAAAAAAAAATTGCTCCATTTCATGGGGTTAGAAAACACGGTGACTTGCTTTCCTTGAAGTTAGCATTGGGTATACTTACCAAGACCAAAAATAGATTTTTTTATGATTAAAAGTTAGCCGTTTTGTTTTAAAGGCGTTACAATTTATAAGTCATTTCTTGCTCCAGTTAACTGATAAAGGTCGTTTTCGAGAGAAGCTTCCAGTTTTGTCGTGTTGGAATGATCGAAATTAATATTAATGAATAACTTTAGTGCATATTCTCATTCACTCGTATTTTGGATATTTGAACGCTTGGAGATTGGTAGGTTATATGTCCCGGAAAGGGATATATATATATATATATATATATATATATTATGTCTCATTATAATATATATATATATATATATATATATATTATATTATGCTCTGATTATATGTCCCGGAAAGGGATATATATATATATATATATATATATATATATATATATATATATTGTATATTATGCTCTCATTACGATTGAGCTCTCTAGAGAAGAAAACTTTAAAAATAGTTTCCACTTCTGCTATATGCGTGACTCTTCAGAAATGAATTGAGTTCTTTCGGTGACTGGCTTGTGTATATACTGCTTCTATACAACAGGTTAAAATTGCCCTTCGCTGATTCCATGCGCCTATGGCTTTGGGAGTAGCGACTCCGACTGACACCAAATCGGTCGAGTTTCGATCCCGGCCAAAAGAAAGGGGATGTGTCCAGCCACACTGATGAGCTTTAATACAGCGAAACAGGCTTGTATGTGGATGATTAATATATATATATATATATATATATATATATATATATATATATATAACTCACACCCACTCTCTCCAACTCTCTCCCTATGTACATCCTAAGTTGTCTATCACCCTCCTTCTGACATTTCCCATACCCAATCCCTCTATGTAACCTCCTGCGCTACAGTGGCAGTGGAATGCCTTGCTTCGGGTGACACGATTAAGAAAAAAATTCGAAGTAGCTAAGTTGCTTTGGCAAATATAACCGGATAGAACAAGCTAGCAAATATTCGTAATGGATGAGTACTCGTCGTAGTCTTAGGCAGTATGCTTAGGCGTAGGTTTATGCAATAGGCATAGTCGTAGGCGTCCCTGCCTTAGTCGGTATTTATGGCTGACACCAGCCAATCATATTACTATTACGAGGAACCAAGGTGTATGCGCTATTCATTACATCAGTATGCATGATTTTGTTATCGTTACACTTAGAAATTGTTATTGGCGTTACATTTAAATGTTTAGAGATTGTAGCTATCAGGGAAACAAGTAAAAGAAGTTCCACAGGCAGGAAGTGCGAGAAAAGAAACTGTTGGAGTAGAAGTAGCGGTTACATTTAACCTAGATGCTAGTCTAGTAGCACGCTTAAATTAACGAAATCGAGGCACCAGGAAAAATGCCCATCTAAACATTTGCTATTAAAATATTTGTAGAGAAGACAGAGAAAAACTACCTCACATCGGCAACAAAATGACCAATGTCGGGATTCTAAGTCAAGAACCATTATATTGTAGTTTTGTGTTTAGATTTTGCTGAGAACTTCCAGATGGATGGAGTATTGGATCAGATATGGCAACACTATTCAATGAAAGGGCAAATGGTTGATTTATAAATATGCAGTATGAATACTGACGAGAAAAAAAACATTTTAACTAGATACAGTGACCCAACGTTCTTATTTGTAGAAGCAGCTATAGTTTTGATCTATTCATTCTACTTCATGTCGGTTGAGAAAGTGTGGCCGAGGAGGCGCAGTGTGTTGCTCTCAGGAAGACTTCAGTGAGTTAAGTGCCATACGTGATACACGCTTGGGCGATCATGTCTCTTTCGAGACATGACTGACTGGGCAGAAGATTATCCCGCAGGAGGTTGCCATTGCTTTCTGCAGTAGACTGGTTGCCGACCAAGGCTATAGAACCTAGTCTGTCCTGTTATTTAACCGATGACTGGAAGGAATAGAGGATTAATACCTTTCCCAAGGGTATTTGCGCGTAAGTGACTGCAATGAATTCGGCTGGAATTCGAACTCGGCTCCTCGACTTCGCGTTCCGAGCCGATATCCAATGCACCACAACGAACAGGAAGACTTACATCATCTTATAACTGACAGAAAAGTGCCTCTTTTTGCTTTGGAGATATTAAAATTTGCAAGACAGGTTTGACCCGGTTAACCACTGCTTGGAGTTATTGTTACTGTAAAAATGACTACGTACAGCTAAGTATCTTTTATGTCCGCAAATAAAACTGTTTTTATTTATATATTCATTTTTGTCTTCGATATTTTAACCCTCATAACGTTTATGTAAGAACTAATATTATTATGCTCTGTTATATATTACTCAAGCAGCTAGAAAATAACAGAGGTCTGAATCTGAATAAATTTGCTGAAAATAATATGATCCGAAAATATACTGAATTAACCTGAAAAAATTCCAAAATAAATTTTGAGTTTTTTCAGCTCAAAAAATTAAAATAGTTTTGGTAACGCAATGGTTGACATGGAAGGCATTTCTGCGTAAGTGAATGGAACGAATTCAAATTGGATATCGAACTCGGATTTTCGGTTTTTCATTCGCAGCCTATAGCCGTTACTCCACAATGCACATAAAGTTGACCTCTTATAGACACTCCATAAGCAAAAACAAACCTTCTATTGCCACCGTACTAGGTAGCAAATTAGGCAAAAAAGAAACAAACAGATGGGAAGGTTGGTTAACGAAACTGTGTCGGTTTTTCAATATAGCAGTGAATATTGCACAATATCATCAAAGATAAAGGAAAAACTTGAAGCAACTGAAATGTGGTTCTACAGATAGATTCTGCAAATATCATGGATCGAGCATATGAGCAATGATGATGTTTTGAATAGGATGGAAACGAAAAAGGAATTAATACTGTGCATCAGGAAGCGACAGCTGAAGTTCCTGTGACACGCAATGAGGAAGGAGGGCTTGGAGAACCTAATACTAACAGGCCAGATAGACGGGAAAAGGGATAGGGGAAAGCAACGGATAACATACTTGAACGACCTAATCAATGAGATGAAGGATGAAGGTTGCATAGTGTAAAAGGAGAAGGCATGCTAAAAGCTACCAGGGATAGGGAAATGTGGCAAGCCATGATCGCCTACGTCCTCAAAGGACAGGGCACATAGAAGATGAAGAAGAAGTGGGTCAGTTGAAAGACATCGTAAGTAACATTAAGAAGAGTAAGTTGTAGTCTTATAGACACGTCATAGGAGTTCCTAAGCTTTATGCGGTCATCTTATAAGGTTACAAAAGAAATAAGCAAACAGAGGGAAAAACAAGCTGATAAGGTCATTGGATCGATTGAAAGACCTTTCAGTGACATTGCCACACAACCGTGTCATATTCAGGGATCAGTTAAATTGAAAGTCTTTCTTCTTCTTCTTCTTCTTCTTCTTCTTCTTCTTCTTCTTCTTCTTCTATGTGTCCTGTTCTTTCAAGACGTAGGCGATCATGGCCTTCCACGTCTTCCTATTCCTGGTGAAAGAACGGGTGTTGCGTGGCAAAACAGGAGAAAGCGTGCTAAGAAAGGCGTAGTCAAGAGGCGTTACAATAGGCGTAGTCGTAGGCGTCCCCGCCTTAGTCTCTACTTATGGCTGATACCAGCCAATCATATTACTGTGAGGGGGAACCAAAGTGTATGCATATTCATTACATCTCCTGTTTCACCACGCAACTCCTGTTTTTTCATTCGCCTATTCAGGTTCTTCAAATATGCTATCCGTTCCTTTCCTCTATCTCATTTTCAATCTATTTGGCCAGTGAGTATCAGGTTCTCCAAACTCTCCTTCCTCATTGCATGTTACAGGAACTTCAGCTGTCTCTTCCTGATGCTCACTATTAATTTTCTTTTCGTTCCATTCTTTTCAAAACCTCATCATTGCTCGCATGCTTGATCCATTATATCCGCAACCAAGAGAACCCACAAACTTTCTACCTTAATCGTATATTGCACAAAATTAGGCGAAAAAGATGCACAGAGATCACAATACTGGAATACAATAGATACAAGTGGAGGGAGCTGGTCGGTTTCGATCTCATTGACTGGTAACGATGATGTCAGAATGATACAAATTTGAGTCATATCAGTAAGTCAGTTTAGTGCCATACGTGATACACGCTTTGGGCGATCATGTCAAGAAAGAGACATGACTGACTGGAAAGATTATTTTCGTGCAGTATTTTCTCATTACATTCTGTAGTAGACTGGTTGCCAACTAAGACTATCGAACACAATTTGTCCAGCTATTTAACCTATAGATGGAGGCAGAGACTGATTAATAACTTTCCCAAGGTTATTTGCGCGTAAGTTGAATGCATTACACAACTGTTCTCCGATACTCTCTGAACCACAACGTACATAATATGTACGAGCTTAATTTTTCCCGGAGACATGATTTGGTGTAATTGAAAGAGCGGATTGATTTGTGCTTGTATGGTTAATATAATTTCTAAGAATTCCACGAGATATTCAAAGCTAAACAGCCTAATTAAATAAAACCGTGTGTCTAACGTCATGTTTTCTAGATAAACGTGGAACTGTGGCAAATGTTCGCCGGTAGCGATACGCCCTATTCTCAAAGTTCTTGTGTGAGAGCCAAGATGTTTTTTTTTCTTTTTAAAATTAAACACATGAAGAGAGGAAAACTGTCTTGCTAAAAACCTCTGCATGAGACAGGCTTATTAGAAATATGTTTTGGGTAACTCAACGTTGTGTAATGGTTGGCAATCCTGTATCGCTTCTTCAATTGCTACTGATTAGTGACAATTATCTTCCTGATGCTCACTATTAATTCCCTTTTCGTTACCATTCTTTCCAACACCTTCTCGTTTCTCACATGCTCGGTTTTTTTTATATCCGCAGCATCCTTCTGTAGAACCACTTTTCCACTGCTTCATTTTTTCTTTCATCTTCCATGATATTGTTCAACATTCACTGCTATATTGAAGGACTGACATCACATAGCATTCTAGTATTCTCTTTTTTGTTTCTAGTGAAAGTTTTCTGTGTCTTAGTACTTTACTCAGATTCTGGAATGCATCCTTCGACATGTCAATTCGCCTTCGGATCTCTGTTTCGCTTTTTCCATCTCCTGTTAGAGTACTTCCGAGGAATTTAAAAATGTTTTACTTACTTGATTCTAGTATCCATTTCCGACTTCTTTTAGAACCTTTCCCAGTTATTCAAATTTTTGTACCTGCTTGATTTTAGTATCCCCGACCTGTATTTGGCATTTTGGGTTGCTATTTTTGCTGATGACCATGCATTCGGTTTTCTTGCAGTTCATTTGTAGTCCTTTCTTGTTACTCTCTTCAGCTAACCAGAGTAATCCAGTACTCTCTTCTTTGTTTCTAGTGAAATTTTCCTGTGTCTTAATATTTTACTCAGCTTCTGGAACTCGACGTTCGCCATGCCTGCTCGCCTTCGGATCTCTGTGCCGCACTTTCCGTCTTCTTAGGTATTTAAATGTTTGTGCCTGCTTGATTTTAGTATCCTCCACCTGTATTTGGCATTTTGGACTGCTCTTTTCGCTGATGACCATGCATTCAATTTTCTAGCAGTATATTTGTAGTCGTTTCTTGTCACTCTCTTCAGCTACCTTCTGTAGGAGGCCTTGTAGTTTCCTTTCCGTGTCTTCAGTCAGCACTGTATCATCTGCGCATCTTATGTTGTTTAATTTGTGGCCTCCGATTAAAAATTCAGGCATAGCATCTAAGCTCCTATTGCTGACCAAGAAAACCTTGTCCATTATAGTTCTCCAGTACATCTTCGATATTGTTTCATCCAATCAAAAATCTTTTTATAATCAACTTTAACGTTTCAATGAAACGAATAGCGCGCATCTATGTTTGTATTTTTATAGAAGGAAAAAATAGAGCAAAAGTCTTCAGTGTTCAGGAATTAATGAGAATTTTACAACTTATAATCGCCGGAGTCAAAGGGAACGTTCCGGTAGTAGGGACTGTGATATATATGTTTGAGATTTTTTATTAGATCCTACTTAGTTTATGGGATCACATAATATTTTTTTAATCATTTCACCCCAAGCAAGGCATTCCACTGCCACTATTGCGCATGGGGCTATATAGGGGAAGATAAAGAGAAGGAGTGGTTAGACATAGGGAATGTCCGGAGGAAGGTGACAGATGAGTAAGGATACCGAGGATGAGGGTTGGGCAGATGGGAAAGAGTGTTAGATAGAATGGGAGCAGGTTAGTGTGTTAGGAGGTGTCTATTGACCTTACATTTAAATTCCTGGAGATTGTAGCCGACAGGGAAGCAATCGTGTGGAAGGGAATTCCACAGTCGGGAAGTGCGAGGAAAGAAACTGTTGGAGTAGAAGTTGCGGTTACATTTACATAAGCTTCTCAAATTAGATTTTAGCATTTTTCTTTTCTTATTTAACATAACTGTTTTAGTGTACAGATATATTCCCGTCTTTCTCCAAAGTAATTCGTGTTATTTATGTGTAGTTTAGTTGGTGTGAGCAAAATGGTGTAAAGATTGGAAGAGGATTTGAATTTTCTAGCAGAAGAGTGACTGGTGAATAAATAGAAATCTTTAGTTGTATTTTAGCAGTATTTTTAGAAGTAATAAAAATTTGAGGTATAACACAATTAGATGAATTAGTTTAATGTGCGTTACTAGAACTGTGACCAACTGGCTATCGTTTGATTCGCTTAAAATTGGTTAATTACATAATTCGAGCGACAGCGGTCAATAAAGATTCTGTTGCTTTGATTGGCGAGCCATAAAAGGAAACGCGATCACATGATATCACAAATTCAAAAGAACGGAAACAATTAAACGAAGAAACGAAAAATGACATTTTTGGACGTTGCTTTTTAATTTCCCCAGCACCAGCTGTGGTTCAGTTCTTTGATTTTCTGTCTGTGAAGCATCAATTGGAAAACAGAAGCAAGCGTCTCTTCAACTGAATAGGCGTGTCAGTCTTTGATCTTTGCAAAAGAAACACAATTACACATGGGGTAAAGAAAGCATACCTTACGGATTCTGTTTATATCAGAAGAACGGAAATATCAGAGCAGAAATACTTGATATTATTTTTCCGGGACTTATAAATTTTCAAGAATGAAACGAAATTTATTAAGTATGGCATCAATCCTGTTTTTTTAATCATTTCACCCCAAACAAGGCATTCCACTGCCACTATTGCGCAAGGAGATACATATTGAAAGGTAAAGAGAAAGTGATATAGGAAATTTCAGATGGAGGGTGATAGACTGGTAAGGATACCGAGGCTGAGGGTTGGGTAGATGGGAAGAGTGTTTGAGAGAATGGATGCGAGTTAGTGTGTTAGGAGGTGTCTATTGATCTTACATTTAAACTTCTGGAGATTGTAGCTGTCGGGGAAGCAATCATGTGGAAGGGAATTCCACAGTCAGGAAGTGCGAGAAAAAAAAGCTGTTGGAGTAGAAATTGCGGTTATATTTTATCGGTTTCAGTGTAAAAGGGTGGGAACTAGTTGCTAATCTAGTATCTCGTGCAAATTCGTACCTAGGGTGCACTAGTGATCTAAGTTCATCGAAGCAGCAGGCCGTGAAATATTTATAGAAGAGACACAGGGAAGCCACATCACGCCTGTGAGAGACAGTGTTCGAAATTGTCATTAAGAAATTTTTTTCAAAATATCTAAAACCAAGTTGTGAATTATTGCAATACTAAACGTATAAATTGAACCGAATATCAAAGTTAACGCACAAGAAAAATTAAATAATAACGGAATTATGAAATATATCTCCATAAACGCACGAAATTGTTTTATATATGATGAATTGTTAAAATAAATATATATATAGGGACTAAACCCCATTCGCCCTTGTGGCTCCCGTCCGCCTGCTCGGCTGTCATAACTCACAGGAATCACTACTTCGTCTTTACCGAGGCCATGCATCTAACCATTTTTCCTGTGCTATTAATGAGTGCAATAGGATCCCCAATGACGCGAAGCTACTGTTTGATGACAGAATGAAGCAGCGTATAGCTGCCCGAAATTTCGGTTCCAAAGGTGGTTTTGCAAAAATCTGCTAAACATCAGCAAACCTTGCATTCCACCTTTAATCAGTAAATATGAGATCATCACAATGGACAAGTGTAAGTGCTTTGCTCGCAGATTCTCCTTCAACTCCTCATTTAATTCGTCTGGAATGTCCACATCCTACTTTACACCTAGAGCTGAGGCTCAACTAAGAGATGTTTACATTACTCTCTCTCTCTAATCCCTTAAATAATTTCAAAACTTGACCCCCATAATGGTCGGATATGTGCGTTGTGGTCCAGTGGATATCGACTCGGAACGAGAAATTGGGGAGCTGAGTTCGAATTCCAACTGAATTCATTGCATTCACTTACACGCAAATACCCTTGGGAAAGGTATTAATCCGCTTATTCATTCCAGTTATGGGTTAAATAACAGGACAGATTGGCTTATATAGCAATGGCAACCTACTGCGGGATAATCTTCTGCCCAGTCAGTCATGTCTCTGTCGAGATATGATCGCCCAAGCGTGTATCACGTATGGCACTCAACTGACTGACTGACCCCCATAAGGCAAGCGGAGGTGATGGCATCCCAGTCATCGTCTTAAAGAAATGTGCACCTGAACTATCCTCTTTCCTTCTCTAAACTCTACAACTACTGTCTCTCTGCCTCTTGCTTTCCTACTGCTGAAATTCCTTATCTGTGGTTTCTGTTTTTAAGAACTTGGGAGAACACGCAGAGCTCAACAATTATCTACCTATCAGCCTCCTACCGAGTTTGGCAAAGCGTTTAAGGCCATCAGCAATGCTGAAGTAGTTCGACATCTCATACCTAACTGCCTGTTCTGCGACAGACAGTATGGCATCCGCTTCACCAGCTGTACTGTTGACATGCTAACGACCATCACTTCATAAGAACGGCAAAGCTCGAGCTGCAGCCCTGGATATCTCCAAAACATTTGACATTGTCTAGCATATTGGCCTTCTGCGCAAAAAAAAAGCGTCATGGTATATCTGGACGCTTGTTAAGCTGAATGAAATCGTTCCTAATTAATCGCGTAATGAAACGTCATATTGAACGGGCAGCTTCCAGATCATATCATACGAACGCGGGTATCCCTAAAGTTTATCTCCTAGGTCCTACACTTTTCTGGTTTTCATCAACAGTCTCCCTGATATAATTAGATCCCAAGCAGACATCTATGCTGAAGACACCCCTATCTACATCCTCATCGCTAAAGAAATATACTGACAAAACAAACATTGCTGCTGCTCTCGAAAAGTGTCTCCAGTCAGTGGTGGACTGGTGCAAGAAATGGTTCGTAAATTTTAATGATTCTAAAATGAAGCTGCTATCCTTTAACCACGATAGACAATCCTTCCTATCAGCCATCAGCATGGATTACCTTAGTCTCCCTGAAATAATACATTGCGATTCATCGGCCTCACTGTCTCAGATGAACTGGAGTGGAACGTCAACATTGAATTAATAACTAAATATAATGCTAAGGACCTCCAGATCCTGTTTTTCTCTCCTGAATCCATCATGCACATATATAAATCTACCATCCGCCCTTGAATAGATTATTGCTCTCATATCTGATCGGGCACCCCTGCTGTACATTATTGGGTTCTCGAAAAGAAGAATCTGCAATGTAGTCGATCCTGACCTGATCCCAGTCTCTCTCTCTCTCTCTCTCTCTCTCTCTCTCTCTCTCTCGATGTGGCTTCCCTCTGTCTCGTCTATAAATACTTTCAGATATTCTGCTCCAACGAGTTTTGCTCCTTGGTGCGCCCGTCCTGCGCGAATTTACTTGGGCTACTAAACTAACAAGATCCCATCCTTTTATTGTGAAAACAATCAAGTGTAACCACAACTTCCACATTAGCATCTTTTTTCTCGCACTTTCTGCCTGTGGAACTCCCTTCCGTATCCTGGATTCCCTGAAAACTACAGTCTCCAAGAGTTGAAATTAAACGTCAACTGCCATCTCTTATCTCCTTGACTCCCATTCTTCTCCTCACTTCACATTTTGTCTTACGCAGCTCTCTTCACATCAATTTACCAGTCATTCTCTTACAGCTATTGTAACATGTTCCCCTCCCTCTTTACTCTCCTATTATGTAACCCCCTTGCGCACCAGTGGCAGTATTGTCTTGATTGTGGTGAGAAAATGATAAAAATGCAAATACTGTCAGTGATTTTACCATAAAAAAATTATTGTTGTAATTCCACTCTAAAAATGAATTGTTGTTATTTTTATCAAAATGGATTGCTTTTAATGTTTTAATCAAAAAAATAATGTTTATAATTTCATAGTGCTTTGATTTTTTTGTTTGGGAGTTTTATATTTGGCCATAGATGGGACCCTAACAGGTGCTACTTTTCCAGGTCAGGGTGACCCTTGGAACAACAGCAGTTAAAATATGGTTTCCCAATCCTCATATCCTACAATCACTTAATCAGAGGACCTGCTACCGGATGTTCTTTATCGTCGTATTGACGGCTACGAAGAGCAGAGAATTCTCATTACATAAAAACGGCTGAATTATAGGAAAAATTTATTGTTGGTTTGGTGGAGTGAAAATAAATATTTCTGGGCAAATATATCAACCGATTAGTTTGCTGCAGATAATATTCCATTTTCAATTTGCAAATGGAATTATGAAGGAAAACAAATCTTGCTTATATAACCGATTCTTCAGGTCTACCAACCCTTGAAAATTATGTCTTTCCTTTTAGGCAACATTCTTTGTTTGTTGAGAGCTTTTAGCAAAGGGTAGATGTCAAATAATTCCTTGACGAATTCACTGAATCAGAATTGTATTTTTCTTTTCTGGAAAAAAATTATATAAAAGGGGACAGAAAAATCAAGAACCTTAAAAATGCTATAAATTGATGTGTATTTAGAATGATTTGTGAAAACTTTTAAAACTTGAAATAATGGCCATTAATAATAACGATAATATCAACAAAACTGAGAACAGCAGTTCTAAATAATAGAAGAATATTAAAATACACATTGTAGCCGTATGGTGATAGAAGGTATTACGCGCCATGAAAAAGTTTCCTGACTAAGTATGTTAGGAATTCATCTTGTTTTTCTTTGTGTCATTTCCTTTCATGACGTAGGACGTTTAAACATTCGAGTGTAACCATTGGGTGCTCTTAGCACACTTTCTCCCGTTACTCCACCCAAATCCCGCTCTGCCATCGAGCTGCTCAGGCCCGTCAAGTATGTTTAATGCTGCTTTCTCCTATCTCACTTTTTATCTATCTAGTCTGTGAGTATCAGATTTACAAAGACCTCTTTTCTTATTACATATCCCAGGAACTTTAGCTGTCTCTTCCTGATGCTCAGTATTAATTTTCTTTTCGTTTCCATCCTTTCCAAAACCACATCATTGCTCACATGCTCGATCCATGATATCCGCAGCATCCTACTGTAGAACCACATTTCAGTTGCTTCAAGTTTTTCCTTTATCTTTGATGATATTGTCCAGAATTCACTGCCATATTGAAGAACTGACATCACATAGCAATTTAGGACTCTTTTCTTTGTTTCTAGCGAAATTGTCCTGTTTCTTAATACTCTACTCGGCTCCTGGAATGCATCCTTGTGACTTTGGATCTCATGAATATAAATGTATAGAAACTGCTGTGGTCACAAAGTGAGGGGTCATTTTATATATTGATTGTAATATGGAACTGATCCCCCACTTTATATCCAATAAGCTTTTGAAGAGCCACATTTCTTCGTTGTTTCTAGCGAAATCTTTCTGTCTGCTCAATACTGTACTCATCTTCTGGAATGCACCCTTCGCCATGCCAATTCGCCTTCAGATCTCAGTTTTCTATTTTCCGTCTTCTTTTAGTAACCTTCCCAGGTATTTAATTTTTTTGTACCTGCTGGGTTTTAGTATCACTCACCTGCACATTTTCTGTTAAAAAATGATGGAAAAATTTGTAACATCCAAAAAATCAACGCATGATTTAAATGAAAAATAAAGAGGCAAAAACAAACAAAAACAAATTAGGCTTTGCTGAATAATGGATTTATATGAAGAAAGCAATTCTTAAATTGTGAAAAAATTTACAAAATAAAAACTGAAAATTAAACTTATGTGAAAGTTTATTTTGAAAACCAGTGTGATGTTTTCTGACTGAATGATGACGTCATGATGTATAAAGCATGTTTTGAAATGATGGAAACATTTGAAACAACTTAAAGCCTGAAGCAAGACATTTATATGAAAGTCTGCGTAGAACGCCAGGGAAATGAAAAGTGAGGCTATAGGTTTTTATGAATAAAGCATATTTCTTAAAGATGAAACTTTTTTGCAGTAACATAACAATGGAATTAAAAATTTATATGAAAGTTTGCGTAGAAAGACAGAGATATATTTTACTGGCTGAATCATGACGCCAATTACATTTATGAATAAAGAATTTTTAAAATGATGGAAAATTTTGCAAAAACATAAAAATAGACAAATTTCATGAATGTCTGCGTAGAAGGCTAGTGAGATGCTTCACTTGCTAAATCATGATACCATGATTTTTTATAAATAAATCATTTTTAAAAGATGGAATATTTACCATAACTTAAAAACTGAAGTTTATATGAAAGTTTGCTTAGAAAACAGGGAGATGTTTTACTGACTGAATCATAATGCCATGATTTTCTTTTTATGAATAAAGTACTTCTAAAATGTTGCAAACATTTACATCAAGATAAACAAACTAAGAAAATCATCGGAAAGTCTGCGAAGAGTCACACAAATATTTTACTGGCTAAATCCTGACATCACTTTTCTCATGAATAAAGCATTGTTTAAATAATGGAAACTTTTCCAACAACATAAGACCTGAAAAACGAAATTTATATTGATGTAGAAAGACAGGACAATATTTTACTAGCAGATTCATGAGGCCATGATTATTTCTTGAATAAAGCATTTTTTCAATTTTTTGAAAATTTGAAAAAACAAAAAATAAAAATAAAGAAAAATATACGAATATCTGCGTGGAAAGCTAGGAAGATATTTTACTCTCTGAGCCATGAAACTATGTTATTTTTTATGGATAAAATATTTTTAAAATTTTGGAAATTTTTACAAGAACATAAAAGTGGCAATAAAAATCGTACGAAAGCCTGCGTCAGAAAACCAGGGAAATGTTTTACTGGATGTTTTACTGGCTGAATCACGAAGCAATGATACTTTTTATGTATAAAGCATTTTTGAAACATTTGCAACAACAATTTTTGAAACATTTAGGACAACATAAATCCTTAAAAAAATATATAAAATCTGCATTTTTACTGGCTGAATCACGAAGCAATGACACTTTTTATGTATAAAGCATTTCTGAAACATTTGCAACACCAATTTTTGAAAAATTTAGAACAACATTAAACCTAAAAGAAAAAGATTATATAAAAGTCTGTGTTTTTACTGGCTGAATCACGATGCAATGATACTTTTTATGTATAAAGTATTTTTGAAACATTTGCAACAACAATATTTGAAACATTTTGAACAACATAAAACCTAAAAAAATTATATAAAAGTCTGTATTTTTACTGTCTGAATCATGACGCAATGATACTTTTTAAGTATAAAGCATTTTCAAAACATTTGCAACAACAGTTTTTTGAAACAATTAGGACAACATAAAACCTAAAAGAATTATATAAAAGTCTGCGTTTGTACTGGCTGAATCATGACGCAATGATACTTTTTATATATAATGCATTTTTGAAACATTTTTAGCAACAATTCCAACAAACGTTTGAAACATTTGAAACAACATAAATCCTAAGAGAAACAATTATATAGAAGTATGCGCAAAAAATGGTTTTATGAATAAAGTATTTTTTTAAATAGTAGAATCATTTGCAACAACAGAAAAACAGAAAAAAAACAATTTATATAAAAATCTGCGTTGAAACTCATGGAGATGTTTTATTGGTTAAAGCAATAGTTTTAATGCATAAAGACTTTTCATAATAGTTGAAACTTTTGCAACAAGATTACAATAGAAATAAAAATTTATATTAATTTCTGCGTAGTGAGATATTTTGCTCGATGAATAATGACACCATGATTTTTTATGAATAAAGCATTTTTAAAGTGATGGAATTTTTTTCAAAAGCATAAAAATAGAAATAAATAAAGTAAACTCATGTCTGCATAGAATCCGAGGGAAATGTTTTCATGCCTGAGTCATGATGCCATGAGATTTAATGAATGAAGCATTATTCTTAAATGATGGATACTTTTGCAACAACATAAAACAAAAAGAAATTTATATGGAAGTGTGCATCGAAGCTTACAAAGATTTTTACTGGCTGAATCATGATGTCACTTTTTTATGAACAAAGTATTGTTTAAATAATGGAAAATTTTTCCAACAACATAAAAACTGAAAAACGAAATTTATATGAAAAGACAAGGCAATGTTTTATTGGATGAATGATGACGCCATGATTATTTACTGAATAAAGCATTCTTAAATTTTTCTTAACATTTGCAAAAATAAAAGAAAATAGAAATGGAGAAATATTCGAATCTCTGCGCAAAAAGCCAGGGATATGTTTTACTCTCTAAACCATGACGCTATTTTTTCTTTTCTTTTTTTTTCGGAATAAAGCATTTTTAAGTGATTAAAGATTTTTCAACAGTATAAAACTGAAAAACAAAATTTATAGAAAGGTTTGCGTAATAACTAGTGAGATGTTTTATTGACTGAATCATGATACCATGTTTTTTATGAATAAAATATATTTAGAATAACGAACACTTTTGCAACAATATAAAAATATAATTAAAAAGTCATATGAAAGTATTCGTTGGTAAAACAAGAGAGTGGGTTTGCTGGCTGAATTCTTCTTTAATGATCTTTCATGTATAATGCATTTTTGAAATGCTCAAATCCTTTGTAATAATATAAAACCTGAAATAAGAAATATAAATGAAAGTAGAAAGCCAGGGAGATGGTTTTAATGCCTGAATCATACGGCGATAGATTTTTATGAATAAAGTACAAAGTATAAATGTGAAAACATTGGTAACAGCATAAAACTCTTGTACAAACAATGAAGTTTTTGTATAGATAGTTGGAGTGATGTTTGCTGCCTGAGTTATGATGACAATATTTTATGAATGAAGAATCCTATTTTCAAAATAAAGGAAGTTTTGCAATAATAACTGGAATGAATCTTTTGCTGAAAAAACGGCGAGGGAATCCAGAATAATTTTTAAAAAATTGTAGAATGATCACACGCATGTATTTATTTAGCTACTAGCAGTGTAGCCCGGCGTTGCTCGGGTGTAATGAAAGCTTTAAAACTAATCCATGGTCCTGAAACTCAGACTCTTTGGACGTTGGCACGAAAGACTAAAAAGCAATAGTTGTTTCCAGTTAAAGTGAAAGCGTAGACTGAAAGAAAAATGAATGGATGTAAGTCAAAGTTTGATTTCCTGGTACAAATATCAAATAAGATTTTTCGTCGTAAACTGAATTTTGAAGGCTAAATAAGTCCTCTGCGTCAAGGATATCATGGATGAGACAAAGAACTACAATTATACCTACTTAGAGCCAAACTCGAAGCAAAACTTAAAATAAAAGGGCTGAAAAATACAGACATATAGGCAGATAAACAGACACACACGCAAACATTTTGCCTTTATATATATATATATATATATATATTATCGATTTTCTGCACTATTGTAAGAACCGCAACCTTGAAACTTCTGAATAACGTATCTTATGTCTTTGTCCATGAGTGTATCAAATTTGATTAAAATCGGGCCACTCCTTCTATAACCGATTTACTTGATTATCGATTTTCGATATTTATCGGGGGTACCTCGACACAAAACCTAGCTAAGAACACTCGCAGACGCTTATAGTACAACTGTGTAAATTTTCAAGAAATCGGTTCAGCCGTTTTGGAGTCTATAGGTAACGGATACACACACACAGATACACACACACAGAGACAATGTTCCATTTTTAAATAAGTTTAGATAGATGAGTTTAAGTTAAAATCCATTAAAACAGAGAGTCTCTAATGTGATCGATCCCGACTTGGCAGCTCGGATAAAGTCGCATTTTCTCCGGCGCAATGTGGTTTCCCTGTGTCTCTTCTACAAATATTTTCATGGCTTCTACTCAGATGAACTTAGCTCACTGGTACCCCTTATACATGAATTTAGTTGAGCCACATTATTAGCAACTAGATCCCAATCTTTTACTGTGAAACCAATAAATTGTAAACGCAAATTCTACTTCACCAGCTTCTTCTCTCTCACTTACCGACTGTGGAATTCCCTTCCGTTTACTTGCTTTCCCGACAGCTACAATCTTCAATAATTCAAATGTAAAGTCAATGTATCTCCTATCTCACTAACTTGCATCCTCTCTCTCATGCTCCTTTCTTCGTCCACTCCACTCTCATCAGTATTCTCATCCTTCTCGTACCCTCTTCCTGACACGCGCTGTAACCTGTAACTCTTTCTTATAGCTTACCTCCTATGTAACCCCCTGCAAACCAGTGGCAGTGAAATGTATTGCATGGAGTGACATGATCATAAAAAAGGCTTTGTTGACTGAATATAGGTACCTTAGATTCTAAAGAATGAAAGATTATTAATATCAAACATTTTTTTTTTTTTTGCAATAAGGAAAAAAATAATATTGTACGGTGTAGAACAGGTATATCAGCGGGGAAAGATTTGGTTTGATTTGTTTTTATTATTATTATTATTATTATTATTATTATTATTAATTTCATAATTGTTTCACCCAATCAAAAAGTCATGCCACAAAAAAAGCAATGGTAAGAGAGAGGTGGGAGTCAAGGAGATAGAAGATGACAATTGAAGTTGCACTTGAACCTCTGAAAATTTGAGCTATCAGAGAGGTAAGCATGGCGAAGAGGGTTCTACAAGCGTAAAGTGTGAGAAAAGCAACTGATGGAGAATTGGTGGTTTGTAACGAAAGACATGACCTACCTTGGAATTCGAAACGAAAACGAACGTGTCTTGCCAGCAACACAGTAATGAAAAGGAAAGATGGCCGCTATTGAAAACACTATTTATGCGTACCTATCTCACACAGGCAAATCTTTGCTGTCTTGAAATGGCATAAAAATTGGGTGCCATTGCTGCTGTGGTGAGAGGATTTTCCGGCGAATTGCGTGTGTCGAAGTTGCGGATTGACAATCAGACTGACAAAAAGGAAGGATGAGCGGCTTCGTTGATGTCTGTTTCACAACTGCCCTGTGTAAGGAGTCGAGAAAGAGAAACCTGAAATCCATTTCCTTGATGCGACCAAAGAAAGAAAGAAAGAAAAACAGATGGTCTGCCGGTGAACGATCGTGGCACTGCACTTTTCCCCCACCCTCATCATTAATCTTTTCTTTTTACTATACAGTTACAATTTTCTCTTTGGACTGTAAGGTGCAACCTAATTGTCAATCTAGTTTCACAAGTAAATTCATTTGGGCGAAGAAATTAAGCTCGTCAGAGTAGGGGGTGTGAAATTACTTGTAGAAATGTGTGAGGGCAGATAAATCCCGTCTGTAAGAAAGAGACTTAAGACGAGCTGTCAGACCAGTACCAATTACATTGCATATCATCACGTGGCAGGTATTTTTAGGAGAAAAACTTCCTTGCTCGGCAAAGCTGCTGAACATTCTCAGCAGCAGATGCAGCTATTGACTTGATGTATTCCTTTCACTTGAGATCATTTATATAACACAACTTCTGATCTATCGCAATAACCATATCTGCTCTGAAATGTATCGTAATGTCAACAAATTTAGATCGAAAATTTGTCTTAGATAGGCTTAATTAAAACCACGTTTAGACTAGTGGTCATTCGTAGTCAAGAGGTTTAATTCTGTGCGCTTTTCTTGAATTTTTACATTTAATTCGTCCACTTTCGAGCAGAAGATTCAGAAAAAATTAACTGGTTACTTCAGAATTGCTCATAGAATATATTTCTTTCCAATCCTACCATATACGCAACATGACTTTCTTGTGATGAAGAACTTTGTGGTGAGAAATGTTGGCTCATGTCGCTAATCTCAGGATCATTTTCGTTGAACATTGTTGTTGTTGGCTCATGTCTCTAATCTCAGGATCATTTTCGTTGAACGTTGTTGTTGTTGGCTCATGTCTCAAATCTCAGGATCATTTTCGTTGAACATTGTTGTTGTTGGCTCATGTCTCTAATCTCAGGATCATTTTCGTTGAACGTTGTTGTTAACGATCTATTTTACATTCCCAGTCACATCTTGCTTCATTCAGTTTATGCAACAAATCCTAATTAGAAATGCAATCAAAAAATTATTTTCACTCAAATGATGTGGTACCCAAACATCGTAGCGATTTGAGTACCCAAGCTTCATTGACTGTTCACGGATCGTGGATTTTGATAAATGTAATGTTTCTACCAATTCCTGTGTCGTGTAATGCGTATTATTCCAAAACAATTGTTTGATTCGGCCCTCATATATAGTGAGGGGTCCTGTCTGGGCTTTCTTCATCAACATGGATACAATTCAGTCAGTCAGTTAAGTGCCATACGTGATACACTTAGGCGATCATGTCTCGAAAGAGACATGATCGCCCAAGAAATGACAACCGACAACCCCAAGAAATGACAACCGACAACCGACAACCGACAATGACAACCGACAACCGACAACGCCCAAGAAATGACAACCGACTGCCCAGTCAATCATGTCTCGAAACAGACATGACTGACTGGGCAGTCGGTTGTCATTTCTTTCTGCGGTAGACTGGTTGATATCCAATCTGTCCTGTTATTTCACCCATAACTGGAAGGAAGAGACCGATTAATACCTTTCCCAAGAGTATTTGTGCGTAAGTGAATGGAAGGAATCCAACTGGAATTCGAACTGGGGACCCCGTTTTGTCGATATCCACTGCACCAAAAACAACTAAATTAGCAAAACATTTCCTTCGCCGTACACTGCACACATCTTATTTATTGTTTGCAAGGCATTTTTGTTAATAGAAACAGAAAAACGTTATTTAGGTAAGAAAATCAGGTACTGAAAATTTAATTAAATTGTTTTTAAAATGACGTCATTTTCTGGCTACTATATACCTATGGTTAGTGTTCTAGGGTTAACAAGGGGTACATTTTCATCTCGTTTATACAGGAAATCTCAGTTAAAAATGCAATCAAAAATTATTTTTTTACTCAGATCATGTGCTAGTCAAAATCGTAGCCATTTGTGTACCCAAGCTTCATTGTCTGTTAACGGATCGTGGGTATTAATAAATTTAGTGTTTCTGCTAATTTCTGCATTGTGTAATGCTGGTTATTTACTGTCAATGTTTTGATTTGGTCGTCAAATATAGTTGGGTAAGGTATCAGCCTGGATGTTTGTCGGCTACAATCACGAACTCTGTCAGCTAAAATACCTTCACTGTACACAATGGGTATATTTTTTGTTGCTTGCAAGTCCTTTTGCCTTTACGGTAATATTAAAAACCATCAAATGTGTAAAATGCACCTTATATTTTCCATTTTCATAGGAATGCAAAATTGGCACGAATTAAGTAATTTTAAAAATTCTATCTGAAGAAATAGTTTGAAATGTGCACTCATCAGAAAGTTAAACTATTCTATATGTCGATGAAACTTGAACGATTAAAAATTAGCATGAACTTTCAAAATTACCAATTATTTTCATAATTGAATATCGATGCTAATAAATTATATCAATAAAGTTTTTCGCTAAATATAAATCGGAAATGCTATCGCATGATATCATGGAAAGCCAGAAACATATATCAATAACTGAGTCAGGATGACATAAATATGTATGTATATTTTCTATATGTAGGTATGTTTTATAATATCTTGGTTGGTGTGGAATTTTTGCAAGAAAGTGTATTTTGCATTTTAAGCAAGGATGTCGTAGGGTGCAAAACGCAACAGATGCAGGTTGATTTATTGTTTTGACTGACAGAGTTCAAGGTGGGATCAACGCCTGAGATGGAACAGAGTTTGGCGAAAATGCAAGGTGTAAATGAGTTAAATATTTTTTTAATCGGTTCCCCCCCCCCCAAGCAAGGTGTTACCGCCACTGGGTTTCAGGGGCTACATAAGAGAAGAGCGAAAGTTTTAAGCAAAAGAAGGACGAAGAGAAAGACAAACTTGTTACATGGGTTGTCAGAGAAAGGGCAAGAAAAGGATGGGAATAACAGTGTGAAGACAATTGCGCGGGTAGAGTGAGATAGGAAAAGAAGAAGATTTACAGGGTGATGGGGAGAGGGAAGGAATGGGGTTAAGTATATAAGAATTGTAAATTGACATTACATATAAATTTTTGGAGATTGTAGCCGTCAGGGACGCAAGTATACTGGAGGGAATTCCACAGGCGGGAAGTGTGAGTAAAAGAAGCTGGGGCGTTAGAAGTGGCGACTCCATTTGGTTGATTTAAATGTAAAAGGGTGGAACATACTTGCCAGTCTGGTTGCTCTAGTAAATTATTATGGCGAGGGCATCAGTGATCTAAGCTCGTCGAAGAAGAATCCATTAAAATATTTCTAGAAGAGACAGAGAGAAGCCACATCCCGTCGATTAGAATGTGGCTGGAGACTAGCTGCCTGGTTGAGACCGATTAAATTACAGATTCTCCTTTAGAGCCTGTCAAGAATGATGAGATGAATAGCAGGGCGCCTGACCAGATATGACAATAATATTTAATGCATGGTCGGATGGTCTATTTGTATATGTGCAAGATGGATTCAGGTGGGAAAAGATTCCTGGCCCGAGATAGTGATACAAACTTCCAAACAGTGGATTTAGCTATTGATTTAATGTAATTGTTCCTCTTGAGGTCGGAAGTTAGGATGCGACCGAGGAGGCAGGGTGTATTGCTTTCAGGGGGACTCACTTGGTCCGTGCTGATGGTGGGTAAGAGAAACTGCCTGTGGTGGTTGTCAGATAATAGCTTCGTTTTAGAAACATTAAAATATACAAGCAATTTCTTACCCCAGTCTACCAGAGAGTAGAGGTCTTTCTCGAGATTAGAAGCGAGGTTATCTTTGGCTGCCTCGCCAGATTTCTTACTGAGACGGCAGTAATTAGTAGTAACATTAGCGTATATGCTTACTTGGGATTTCATCACGTCAGTGTGATCTTTTTTGAAGATCAGAATAAGCGTCAGGCATAGAATAGAGTCCTTGTGGACACCAGCGTTCGTGTGCTACGATGTGGAGGCATGTCGATTCAAGACGATTTTCTTTATGCGGTTTGATAATAAAGATTAGATCAAACTAAGCAAGCGTCCAATGATAGCGTAACCCCGTAGCTTGCGCAGAAGACCAGAGTGACGTCACCGGTCACAGAGAGTTAGTTTTAAAGTTGACGTAACAGTTGCGGACAGCCGTCGAGTCGTAAAACTAACTAAACCTCCTTCCACCACACACGTCAGGTTTTTTATCAGCAAAGCCGAGAAGTTCTTTAATTTTGGGTCCAGTTAATTTTACCTTGAATCGATATACAACAGTTATTCGTGCAGAAATATAACATAAAGAAAAGCGGTATTTAGATGAAAATTGGTGAATGAAAACAAAATTGAAAAACGTTTTGATGACTGAATATTAACGTTATAAATTCATATGAATGAACGTTACCCTTCAAATTGTTTGCATTGAAGTAATCATTGTCGCTTGAAGTATTGTTGATTTCTACACCGTTTAATTTGTTTAACATTTGTGCATGTCTGTATCACTATGTAATGTGTGTATATCTGCATGTTGGTGTCAAATAATTAAAATACGATTACATTTGTTTGCTTTTAGATTTTATCTCTGCAAAGGAACCAGAATTATATATAGACGCTGAAGCAAGATTATGTCTTTGTAGCAGTGTCTGCTGCTGGTAAAATTCGTAATAATGCTTATATTCCTGTGAACGATAGCTTAGTAAGAGGTTGCTGAACTATTTTACATATATTCCTTCGTTGATAATAATGAAGAGGAAACAGATAAACAAAAAAAAATCGGGATCTTTAATCTTTTCACGAATTCTACACTTGTAATATTTTTTCTCTTCTATAAAACAATGGTGTTGAAAAAAGTAAGTGGATAATTAAAAATTATCCACACGTTCGCCAGAAAGCATCTACTTGTTTGTCACATTGATTTACGCACATTATAGTTGGTAGTATTGTGGTCCTGTGATGGGAGTTTAAGCTTCGTCCTGTCAATTTTCTTGATACTGTTTCATTGTAAACCTGGCAGCTCGGTTAAAAATGAGCACCAGGGAGAAACAAAGAGAAGAAAGATTCGTATATACAGGGAACATTCTTTGGGTTCACAATTGCCATCTCTCAATGACTCATGGACCAGTGGATATCGACATTGGTTAATTTCTGTGACTTGACCCAAAGTGTTTTGAGTACTATATTAGGCTACAACAATGACGAACAAGTAATGTACAGGGTTAGAGTGTGATAGCTCATGACTACCAGAAGAGGCTGTAGGCAAGGAATGAAGATTATATAACCCTGTTACTGTAATAAAGGGTTCGGTTAAAAAGTCCTTACATCAGAAGGAGACCGTAGCGTACAACGGCCGAAACGTCGTACAAATGGCAAAAAAAGATGTGGGCAACAGTCCGAATAATGTAAATACTGTAAATACTACCTCATCAGAAATATAGACACTTACTATCTCTCGAGCTTACAGAATCTTCTCGTCTTTATCGAGATAGTCTGGGGTTCATGCCTATTCTTCGTGCGCCATGGTTGTACACCAAATCTTAAAAATATAGATCTTTCCATACACACTTCTACATGGTAGTGTATTTTCACCGTATTGTTTTAAAATACTCTCGTAAATTTCAAACACTGACCTACGTTTCGAAAACAGAAATCGGATCCCTACTTTTTTTCCTCCTCGTTGATGCACACTTTTGTCGGTGCGCCTACTTTCATCCTGTAACAGCGGGGACAGAAAAAAAAACCTGGCGTGTCAAGCTCAAACTTCGATCACGTAACCACAAATGTAACAACTACAAGCACATGCGTGGTCATTAGCAAAAAGAGCAGCCGAGAATGACAAATAATTGTGGTGGATATAAAAATCAGGCAGGTACACAAATTTAAATACCAGGTAAGTGTTCTAACTGAAGATAGAATGTGAGACACATAAATCCGAAGGTGAATTGGTCTGGCCAAGGACGCGCTCCAGAAGCTGGGGAGAGTATTAAGTTTTTTTTTATAAGCGTTTCACCCCGAGCAAGGCATCTCACTGCCACTACTGCGCAGGGGGCTACACAGAGTGGAGAAAGGATGATTAAATATAGAAAATGTCAGAGGGTGGGTGATAGGCGGGTAAGGATACCGAGAATGAGGGTTGGGTAGATGAGAGTGTTCTGAGAATAATTGGGAGTTAGTGTGATAGGAGGTGTCTATTGACCCTACATTTAAACACCTGGAGATTGTAGCTGTCAGGAAAGCGGACTCGTGGAAGGGAGTTCCATAGGCGGGAAACGCGAGAAAAGAAGCCGTTGGAGTAGAATTTACGGTTACATCTTATTTGTTTAACTGTAAAAGGGTGGGACCTAGTTGCTAATCTAGTATCTCGTGTAAATTCGTGCTTAGGCGGCACCATTGATCTAAGCTCATCGGAGCAGGAACCATGAAAGTACTTGTAGAAGAGGCACAGGGAAGCTACATCACGCCGGTGAGAGAGTGGTTGCAGCCGGACTGCCAAGTCAGTATCAACCATGTTACAGATCCTCCTTTGTATTTTGTCAAGAAGCCCAAGGAGAGCAGCAGGGGCACCCGACCAGATATGGCAGCAATATTCAATACACAGGCGGATGGTAGATTTGTATATGTGCAGAATAGATTCAGGTGGGTGATAGGAAAATTTTGCCAGAAACAAAGAAGAGAGGACTGGAATGCTGGACAATCTCAACAAAGATGAAGGAAAAACTTGAAGCAATTGAAATGAGGTTTTAAATAATTACGAGTTAAGTAAAAAAGTATCCACCCGTTCGCCATAACATGTTTTTAGGTTTTTCACATTGCCTTTCGCTAATGTGTGTATATCTTCTTCTTCTATGAGCCTTGTCCTTTCAGGCCATAGACGATCATAGCCTTACATGTCTCCCTAGCCCTGGTGGTTATCCTGTTTCCCCACGCAACATCCGTTCTGGTCATCCACCTTCTCAGACTCTTCAAATATGCTATCCGATGCTTTCGCCTGTCTTTATTTTCTCTATCTGTCCAGTGAGTGTCAGATTCTCCTAACCTTATTTCCTCATTATAAGTCACAAAAACTTTAGCTGTATTTTTCTGATGTTTAGTATTAGTTTCCATCACATTTCTATTCCTTCAAAACCTAATGCTTGCTGACATGCTCGATCTTTGGTATCCCCAGCATCCTTCTATAGAACCACATCTTGGGTGTTGCTACTCTCTCCTTCATCTTTGACGAGATTCCCCAGCACCCACTGCCATATTAAAGAACAAACATCACATAGATATCCAGTAGCCGCTTCTATATTTTCATCAAAAACATTTTCTGTCTCTCAATATTTTATTCAGCTTATATAGTGCATCCTTTGCTATGGCGCTTCGCCTTTGGATTTCAGTTTCGCAATTTCCGTCTTCTGTTGGAACATTCCCAGGTATATATTTTTCTGTACCTGCTGGATTGTAGTTGGCATTTTGGGCTCCTCTTTAAACTAATGACAATGCATTCAGTTTTCTTGTATTTTAGTTGTAGTCTTTTCTTTTCGCTTAAAAGATGGTAATGTTTTGTGTCTTTGTGAGAAATACAGAAAACCTTGCTTTCCCATCGGAAAAAATAGATTGGTTCCTCCTGAAAATGATGATTCATAGACCGTAATCCGGAGGAGATAGCAGATTCACTTTAAGTTTTCAGGAGTAGGCAGGCCAAGAGATTATTTACATCGGTTCAGTTAAGGGCAATACATGATATACGCTTGGATGATCATTTCTCGTAGAATACATGATATGACTGGACAGAAGATTTTCCCGCAGTAGGTTGCCATTACTTTCTGTGGTAGACTGGTTAACATCCAAAGCTATAGAAACCAAACTGTCCTGATGTTTAATCCATAGTTGGAGGGAGAAGTTCGCGTAAGGTAATGCAACAAATTCTCCGTTTAAAGAAGCATTTACTCAAACATGAGTATTCACAACAAATAACGTTTTAAGTAATATATATATATATATATATATATATATATATATATATATATATATATGATTTCTTTGAACATTATTTTTGATCGATACTCGTATTTAAGTAGATATTCTGTTTATAATCAAACAGTATTATATATTTATTTCTACCGGCCTGATTATTTACGATAATCATCATATTACGGAAATTAGCGAAGATTAACGAAACTGGTTATAAACAAGCGGCAATTTGAAATGATTTGTTTGAACATTATTTTTGATCGATACTCGTATTTAAGTAGATATTCTGTTTATAATCAAACAGATTATATATTTATTTCTACCGGCCTGATTATTTACGATAACCATCATATTACGGAAATTAGCGAAGATTAACCAAACTGGTTATAAACGTTAAATGTTTGTTACGAAAATGTGTATCATTCGGCAGGATTCGAAATTTTATTTAGATTTATCATAAATAATCAGGTCGGTAGAAATCAATATATAATACTGTTTGATTAAAAACAGAATATCTGCTTAAATATGAGTATCGATCAAAAATAATGTTCAAACTAACCATTTCAAATTGTCGGTTGTTTATAACCAAGTTTCGTTAATCTTAGTTAATTTCCGTAACATGTTTACATTTGTTGACATTACGATACATTTCAGAGCAAGGATGGCTATAACGATGAATTCGAAAATTGTGTTGTAGGCTTAATGTGACTTTGTTTAGACTGTTCGTCATTCGTGTTCGAGAGTCTAAGACGCACCAGATCACATAGTGGCTTCCCATATGTAGATAGGAGCCGCAGGTTCGAACTTAATTTTGGTGAATTCGTTATTTAATAGAACCTCTCCAAAAACGGGGGATGAGACACAAGCTCGATTTTAATGTGGGGCTCTAGTGGCCAAAACAAGATTTACATTTAAAATTCAAATGATAAGCACTGACTCATTGCTTTTGTTAGAAATAAAAAAAAACTCGAATTACAAATTTTGCTTAGCACACATGCAAAACCGAATCCAAAAACGAAAATTGCGAAATTTCATGTCTCGTTGTGAAATGCTTTTCGGCTAATAGAAAACTAGGAAACATCGTAAAACAAAATTCAAGTAATCTTCAGCTATCAGAAACAAACCCTTTCAGCGAGCCGACCTGTAGTTTGTTTGTCATCCAATGGAAAGGACAGAATCACACCCGGAAGTAAATTTCCAAATGGCGTTTTCGAGCCCCACAAACGAAATAAAATACTGTTGCTAGTGAGAAGGAAGTCGAGCCTATTAACACGTAACATTCACAAACGTCAAGCGATCGTTATTATTATTATATCTTTCTCCCCCGCCTCTTTATTCTCACGGTTCATCCTTTTGCCTTTTCTTATATTGATAACCTTACGGAATCCTTTAAGACTGAGCAAATTCTTTAACGACATTCTTACCCAACTATAACATTCATACATACATACACACATACGTTCCTGCTTACGTATAAAAACTCATTCTTTCAAGGCATATAACGAACATTTTAACAAGCTTGTATCAACCAAAATACATTTATTTTATTTGCAAAAACCGTAATTGATTTGTATGTGTATAAATTGTTGTTTCTATTTAAAACTTGATTTTCTTGTTTTATACCCCTCTTATAGTGGGCTATCTAACTAACAAGACCAAACCACACTAATCTGTTTCAGCACACATATACTTCACTATAACTGATAACCCACTACATAATAAAGGTTAAACTAATTCTAGATTTTGTTTCATACAATTCATCTTTCCGTTGGTTAGGTTATAATTCATAGCAGTGAAGTATTAGTTATTTTCCAAATATTTTAACAGATAAAATATACACTAAGACTAGACGATGTTTCGCACCATTCAGCAGTGTTATTGGAATTTCGTGATTGATTCTGTATTCATAACAGTCGAATAAATAATCAATATATGAAGTGCCTAATGAAATAAATGTTAAACTAATTGTAGACGCTGTTTCCTACAATTCACCTTTGGTCTTAACTTGGTTGTCTGTGTAGTAATTCATAGCAGTGAAGTATTGATTATTTTCCAAACATTTTAACAGATAGAATATGAACTAATTCTAGACGATGTTTCGTAACATTCGTCTTTGCCTTACCTCGGTTTGTCAGATCATAATTTACAGCAGTGATATATTGATTATATTTTAAATATTTTAACAGAAAAAATGTAAAATAATTCAAGACGCTCTTCAATACCATTCTTGTATTGTATTTTTTTAAAAATAAATTTTTAGTTCATAGTAGTGTAATACATAATTACCTTTCCGACAGGCTAATAGAAGAAATTTTAAAGGAATACTAAACGCTGTTTAATGCCATTCACCTGTAGATATAGGGCGCGTGTTCCTTTCAGCCGTCGGGGGTCACAACTGTGGCTATAGGGTGCGTGTTCTTTGGACGTCGGGAGTCAACTGTGTAGCTGTCGTGGGATTGTTAATGTTTATTTAATTCGGCTTTATGGTATACATGACCAAACTCCCTACAGCTTACAAGAGTTATCCGTTATTTTCAGAATTATTAGAAGGTTATTTTCATTATCATCAGAAGGTTTACATCTTAAAGTTGGTTGGAATTTGCGGATTAGTGTGGGAGAATAAGGTATACATTTTTGGTCTTAAAATAGAAATTTATTAAAAGAAAAGAATAACAAGAATAGGTAGCATTTAATGTTCAATGAGAAACAAGTAATGAGTTAAGGGGATCAAGAGTTGGAGAAATGTTCGTAGTAGTAATTTGTTGGGAAGACTTTATGCGTACTTACGTATGTATGCATAAGCGTTTGTTTGATAGGAACGTCATTGGAAGAAGAAGAAGAAGAAGAAGAAGAAGAAGAAGAAGAAGAAGAAGAAGAAGAAGAAGAAGAAGAAAATGTAAAATGAATCCGCACAAGAGAAAGAAAGAGAAAGAGAACAAGGTACGACCTGACCTTATGTCGGGTCGTGGTTGTGTAATATAACAATCTGGCCCCACCCGAGGAAGTGATGCAAGTGATGGTGTTTCCCGTCGGTGAAGGGGTCGGCGAAACGACAAGACAGGTGTTTGTGAAATACATCCTGTCGAGGCCGGAGCGGATGTCGTTTGACCTTATTTCCGACAGCGGCGGAAATGAATACGGAGGCAAACAGAACAGGTGTCTCTGGGAATTACGTGGGCGTTGCGTGGGCGAGGCAAAACCGGAAGGAAAGTCCCGGTTCTAGAAGACTATATAAAGACCTCGACACACGGATTCGCCAGCAGAGAACGGCCAGTGGAAGCAGAGAAACACCACAGGCAAGACTACACTCCCGTCGACCCATTCTGTGCTCGCTCTCACCCTCCCGTTATCTATTCCACACGGGTTCGTCGTCAGTAATAAAAATATAACCTTATATTTTTATATATGCGTGTTTTGTTGTTTGTCGTCGTACGGCGATATATAACATACGAAGTTTCTCCGTCAACCGTCAGTGTGTCGTCTTGTCTCGCTGCTCTCATCTGACTGACTGGCGCTGATCTTATCAAAGCCTTTATAGTCATTCAGACTTTTTACACTGGATGGCAAAATTCCCTTTAGACTTGCATATCATTTCCATTGGTCAGAAAATTCATTTAACATCTACTTGCGAAATCCGGTTTTGACTTTTTCTTTAAGCACGTGGTCAATCATTTTTCTATTTGGGAAAAAAAAACTAGGATTTCACACGTCATTGTGAATTTTTGTAAAAGTGAAGAAGAGAGTTGATTTTAATTCTTAATTTCCTCTCTACTACACACCTTTGGTGTTGCTATAGTTGCGCGAATCATATTCTATAACAGTAAAATAATCATTTCTATCCAAACTGCCTAATAGAATAGTTGATAAGCAAACTCTGTCCGCTATTACGTATCATTCGGTCTTTGTTCTAATTTGGTGGCGACTGATTCATAATACACAGATGGTGAACTTGTGAAAGACGTTAATATAACTTAAAGAAAAAATTTACCGACATACAACGGTTAGACTTGAACCAACACTTTCACGCCTGAATTCTCGAATTTCAATTCTCTTCACAAAGTTAAAAGATCTATTGGAAAATAACGGATACTGCAATGAAGAAAAGAGAGAAGGGAGAGAGAGAAAGAGAGAGAGAAAGAAAGAAATAAAATCAGGTTAAATGAAATTAAAAAAATATATTGAAAGAAACAAAATTGAAATATTTCGATTGCAATAATTCATTGGAAAGAAAAGAATCTTAGTTTTGTAAGCAAATAATTCATGTCATCTGAACATGAAAACGCACTGAAAAACTCTGAAAAAATATAAAGGCTTAACAAAAGGCTTGTGAATAAATTATACAGGCTTTTTTCTGTTTCGAAACGTTGCGTAAGCCATCATCACCAAAAAGAAATTTTCAATGTACAGTCGATGTCATGAAATTATTTGAAAGATAATATTATCAACAAGACTAATGCTATCGATACTAAGCAATAGAGAAGAATAATTACATTTTCGTAGGAAAGTTCAAATTGCCAGGGCCCGGTGGTTATATTATCAGCAAATAATTTGACGAATGAGCTGTGGGTTGAGTAGTCTTGCTTTTACTTGTCACGCAGGAAGGACATTTCGATATATAATCTAATCTAAACTTATTTATAAATGGAACTTTGTCTGTGTGTGTGTGTGTGTGTGTGTGTGTGTGTGTGTGTACGTTGCCTATAAGCTCCGAAATGGCTTAACCGATTTTCTTGAAAATTTACACAGTTGTACTATAAGCGTCTGCGAGTGTCCTTAGCTAGGTTTGTGTCGAGGTACCCCCAATAAATATCGAAAATCGAAAATCGAAAAATCGGGTTATAGAAGGAGTGGTCCGATTTTAATCAAATTTGATACACTCATATACAAAGACATAAAAAACGATATTCAGAAGTTTCAAGGTGTCAGTTCTTACAATAGTGCAGAAATTTGATAATATATATATATAAGGCAAGATGTTTGTGTGTGTATCTGTTTATCTGCCTGTAATGTCTGTATTTTTCAGCCCTTTTATTTCAGTTTTTGTTTCGAGTTTGGCTCTAAGTAGGTATAATTGTAGATCTTAGTTTCAGCCAAGATACCATTTACTCAGAGGACTTATTTAGCAATCAAAATTCAGTTTACGACAAATAAAATCTTATTTGATATCGCTACCAGGAAATCAAGATTTGACTTGCATCCAGTCATTTTTCTTTCAGTCTACGGTTTCGCTTTAACTGAAAACAAATATTGCTTTTTAGTCTTTCGTGCCAACGTCCGAAGAGTCTGAGTTCCAGGACCATGGATTAGTTTTAAAGCTTTCATTACACCCGGGCAACGCCAGCCTATACTGCTAGTATATCACTAATAATATGAATTTGATACTGTTTACGAAATATCCTCTTTTTCTGTCTCTTCCTGGGTATGACGATAAGCTACATCCGGCAGAACGTCATCTTAATAGGAGAATAACATTTTTGATCAGCGGATAAACATCTCTAAATAAAAGTTGTTCTCGGATCTACTCTGACCTTGTGTGCTATCATCTGTTAGGGCCCCAGCTATGGAAAAATAATGAACCCTTTAAAAAAAGCAAATAAGTGTCATAGCTAAACGTACATTTCTATAGTTAATGTTATGGTGCCCTATCTATAGGAATGAACTCTTCCTCAGTCAATAAATAATAACCTGAGTGACTTCCGTGAACGCAGCTAAGAGGCAATCGTGTGACAGAAACATACAAGATGTAGCGTAACTATACCGTTCGGACTTACACTTCAATTTGCTGATTAGTAACACTTATTATTGTATACATTGTTCTGTTATTCTAATACACTGTTTGAACACATTTTCTTGTTTCCGTGTCTTACTTCCGGGCCCGAACAGACCACAACAATTAGGCGACGAAGTTTTGCCACAACAGTAATACAATTTCTATAAAAAAACAATTACCAGTCATATATTATGTAGCAAAATGGTCAACAATAATTTTTATCTGAAGGCATACAAATGCGTTCGAAATATTTAGGTGAAGCTATAAAAATGTTCAACATATTTAGATTTCGACTTTGAATAGCCCATATAAGTTGATATTCTATAGAATCAACCAACAAAACAACTCTCTCATGACGTCACTTCAAATATTTTCCTACAATTTCTAAAAGAAATCAGACTGTATTCTGAAATATAACTTCAAAAAAACAGCAATTTAAAACGTACAAATCACCGCCTTTAGTCACTATGACCACATCTCTCTAAACTTATAAATGGAACTTTGTCTGTGTGTGTCAGTGTGTATGAGTGTCCGTTAACTATAGACTCCGAAACGGCTGAATCGATTTTCTTGAAAATTTACACAGTTGTACTATAAGCATCTGCGAGTGTTTTTACCTAGGTTTTGTGTTGAGGTACCCCCAATTAATATGGCAAATTGAAAATCGAAAAATCGGGTTATAGAAGGAGTGGTCCGATTTTAATCAAATTTGATACACTAATAGACAAAGACATAAGAAACGATTTTCAGAAGTTTCAAGGTTGCAGTTCTTACAATAGTATATAAAATCGATAATATATATATATATATATATATATATATATATATATATATATATATAAGCCAAGATGTTTGTGTGTGTATCTATTTATCTGTCTGTATGTCCTTTATACAAATCCACCATTTTTATCCGATTCTCACCAAACTTTACACAAATATTCTTTAGTGTGAGTCTGAGCGCCAGGACTATGGATTAGTTTTAAAGCTTTCATTACACCCGTGCAACGCCGGGCTATACTGGTAGTTTAAAATTGCTGAAGAAATAGTGGTTTTAATTTTTTTTAGTTTTTGTAGTTTTTTCATAAATAAAGAGATAAGAAACGATATTCAGAAGTTTCAAGGTTGCAGTTCTTACAATAGTGCAGAAAGTTTGATATCGATACCAGGAAATCAAAATTAGACTTACATCCATTTGTTTTTCTTTCAGTCTACGGTTTCGCTTTAACTGGAAACAACTATTGCTTTTTAATCTTTCGTGCCAACGTCCAAAGAGTCTGAGCTTCAGGACCATGGATTAGTTTAAAAGCTTTCATTACACCCGAGCAACGCCGGGCTATACTGCTAGTAAATATATAAACACACAAGCTGAGAATCAACTACCATGTATTCAATTGTGAAAATAGAATAATGTATATCATATTTTTAATGCTTTAAATCTCCAAAGAAAATTAAATTTTGTCATTAAATGACTCATAAGAGGTTGATATTCTGTTAAAAAATCAATGCAATAAAAAACAATTTCTCATCTCATTTGTCTCATTATTTCAAAGTGGCCGAATAATAAACAGTCAGTCAGTTAAGTGCCATGCGTGATACAAGCTTGGATGCTCATGTCTCAAAAGAGACATGACTGACTGTGCGTTGTGGTGCAACGGATATCGGCTCGGAACGAGAAATCGGGGAGACGAGTTCAAATTCCAGTTGAATTCCTTGCATTCACTTACGCGCAAATACCCTTGGGAAAGGTATTAATCCGTCTCTTCCTTCCAGTTATAGGTTAAATAACAGGACAGTTTGGGTTTTATAGCCTTGGCTGGCAACCAGTCTACCGCAGAAAGCAATGGCAACCTACCACGGGATAATCTTCTGCCCAGTCCGTCATGTCTCTTTCGAGACATGATCGCCCAAGCGTGTTTCACGTATGGCACTTAACTAACTGACTGACTGACTGAGCAAAGCTTTATCCCGCAGTAGGTTGCATTTATTTTCTGCGGTTGACTGTTTGCCGACCAAGGTTATACAACCCAATCTGTCCTGTTATTTAACCCATAACCGGAGGGAAGAGACAGATTAATTACTTTCCCAAGGGTATTTTCGCGTAAGTGAATGCAAGGAGTTTAACTGAATGATAAACACTCCCTCATAAAACTTGTACAATTATAAATCCTGTATATATATAAATCTACCATCCACCCGCGCAGTGAATAAGGCTGCCATAAACTGGTCGGGGTGCTCCTACTATCCACCCAGGGGTCCTAGACAAAATCTATCGGAAAATATGTAATGATCGATCCGTCTTAGCAGCTCAGATACATTCAATTTCTCAACGGCGTGATGTGACTTCCCTGTGTCTCTTCTACAAATACTTTCACGGCTTCTGCTCCCTATATATGAATTTACTCGAGCCACAAGATTAGCAACTAGGTCCCACTCTTTTACTGTGAAACCAATAAAATGTAAACGCAAATTCTACTCCACAGCTTCTTTTCTCGCACTTCCCGTCTGTGGAATTCCCTTCTGTTTATTTACTTCCCCGACAGCTACAATCTTCAATAATTTAAATGTAAAGTCAATAGACAACTCCTATCTCACTAACATCCATCCTTTCTCTCATGCTCCTTTCTCCGTTTACTCCACTCTCATCAGTATTCTCATCCTTCTCTTACCCTCTTCCTGACACCCCCTATAAACTGTCATTCTTTCTCATATCTTTTCTCCTATGTAACCACTGCACAACGGTGGCAGTAAACTACCTTGCTTGGAGTGAAATTTGGACCGAAAAGCTTATTGTAAATAACGAAAGTGTGGAAAGATCTTAACGAGGGATTCGATTTGAAAGTGGATATTTGGGTATCTGATTTGATAATAGCTCGGATGCTTGATTTTATTTAGCAGCATTATCAGGCGTTATCGGTTATTCGTTACTGACATCTAAGCAAATGGGGAACAATCTTATCAAAGACGAGGGAAAAATTGAAGCAACAGAAATGTGGTTCTACAGATGGATGATGAGGATACATTGGAGAGAACATATGTGCAATGGCGACGTTTTAGAGAGGATAGACACGAAAAGAAAACATCAGGAAAATTCAGCTGAAGTTTCTGGGATATGTAGTGAGGAAAGAGGACATGGAGTATCCGATGCTCATATGACAGAAAGAGGGAAGGCGAGAAAGGAAAGCAACGTGTGATATACTTGATGGACTTGGACACTGGTGGGTGATTGCGTGAGTTAACAGAAGCGGAGTTGTTAAATGCTTCATAAGAACGGGACATGTGGAAGACAATGATCGCCTACGTCCAGAATGGACACGGCAAATGGAAGAAGACGAAGAAAAAGAAGAAGTAAAAAGAGAAGAAGACTATCGACATTTAAACATATTGAACATAATTTTATGGCAGAAGCTGATGTTCAATGTTGAAGTTCAATGTTGATTGAACGCAGTTTTCTGCCTTCATCTACAGATAAAATGTATTGTTGGTAATTTTCTATTAACTATGTCTTGTTGGTCATTTTGCTATCAATATGTGTTGTTGGTCATTTTATTTTGTAAATTTTATTTGCTGATTTTTACTATAAAAATTCGGTTTTATACTTTCACAAAATGTTCTTTTTGTTTGAAAGTTCAATATTTTCTCATTGCTTGAACCTTAACAGTTGCTATCTCTCCTGACCAGGTTGACCTAGGAAGCACGGCAATTAAGAGGGGATTTCACTCACTTAAACACCGCCAATCTCCCGATCAGAGACCTGGTTGATCGACGAGAAGAGCTAGTAATGGAATGTTGAAAAGACGTGTTTAAATTTTAATCGGATTCGGTAGATACACTAATGAACAAATTTCTTTGGGAAAATCATGAATCAATCATTTCCTGCCAGGTATGGGTTAAATAGTAAGAATCCTACCTGAAAATGGCATTTTTATTCTAAAAAATGTAGTATCCACTCCCGAAAAAAAAGTTTACCAAAAGTTTTCCCAAGAGTATTAGCACATAAGTCGATGTAATGAGCGTGACTGGAATTCAAATTCACCCGACTCCTTATTCGGAGCTTCTACGATGCCAATAAATCATCACTTTTGAGAAACGCCTCGTATGAAAACTTACGATCCAAAATATGTTTCGAGTTTAAATTCCAACTTGCGGCTCCTTTCTTATGAAACCGCCGTTTAATTTGATATGTGTTTACCGCACCTCTATGAGTAGATATACAATAATCTAAGCTGTATATTTTTTTCTATTAAATCAAACTTCACTCGTTCAGATTTAAAGACAAAATATGACCTTGCTTGCCGGTGAAATTCTTTGTAGTTTTTTTTTTTTGTCATATCAATCTAAATGGTTTTTTTTTTTAATGACAACAAGAGTTTTACAATAAATTTGTTTGAATAGAATATGTATTTTTTATAAGAAATTAGTATGTCGACTCGGATTTTGGTTTCTTTTGTTTTACAGCATATTAAACTTAATGGGCTATTTAATACCATCGAAATTTTTACAATAGATTCGAATGAAGAAAATATATATTTTTGTAAGAAATTACTGTGTAGTTCAGAGTTTTGTTTGGTTTCGTTTTACGTCATATCAACCTCAACGGTTTATTTACTGACAACATGACCTTTTTTTAGATTACGTATTCTTTATATTGTCTGTGGGTATTGAACGTCGCATATCTGACTGAGCCGACGTCTGCAACAGTGATTACAGTTAGCCGTCCTAATATTCATCCTTCGATAAGAGTTGTCAAATATACATATATATGTGAAATTAAAAACTATATTTCGATTGTTGAACATATATTCTCATTTATTTTTATTGGTTTAGTTTTATATAATCATTGCTAGTCACCCCTAAATATGCCGAAAATAAAAGAATACTTCGATTGAAAAAGAAAAGCAAATATTAAAAGATCACTGATCTAGTTGTTGTCTAAGCCGAAATTAGAAACCTTTTCTCCGTTTACGGATATTTATAAATCATGTTAACAAAGAATTGCGTTTAAGTCAATGCAATAAAATCCCGAGTAGAATCTAAAATTATTATTCGAACAATTTAAAATATATAGCGCGGAGCTGTTTTGCCTCGATTTATGCGAAAATTTCATTGGATAAGAAATAAATGATAGCGCCAAATAAATCCGCTGTTGAGTTTTCTTCTTAGAGAGAAAAAATCGAAGCTTAGCATATTAATTTGAATCTTCTATTTGAAGATTTATGTGGGCTGGTTTCATCCCTATAATAATTTCACAATTTAAATAATAAATAATATTCATATTCCTAGAAAATATTTCTTAAAATTCTCGTATATCATATTTATTCAACTCTTATAATAATTTTCCAAATCTCATGTCTCATGGAGTGCCTGATTTATAGACGGAGTCTCGAACCCTGGATTATAAATACAATTCTACCAGCTACGCCTGTCCGCTTTACTCAGTTTATTGGAGTATCACATTCTTCCTAGTAAAAGTATCA
The DNA here is from genome assembly GCA_037127315.1 of Ascarosepion bandense. Lineage (NCBI taxonomy): Eukaryota > Metazoa > Mollusca > Cephalopoda > Sepiida > Sepiidae > Ascarosepion > Ascarosepion bandense. Next base: position 1,913,807 of record JBBBDQ010001805.1, read on the forward strand.
GAGTTTTTAGTATTATATATTACTTAATAAATATTACGGCTAGTGCGGATACCATAGACCAAACATGTGAACAATGATAATGCTTTGGAAAGGCTGGAAACGAAAAGGAAACTAATGATTAATATCAAGAAAAGACAGATTAAGTTCCTCGGACATGTAATGAAAAAGGAAGGATTAGAGAATCTGATACTCACAAGGCAAATAAAAGGATAGAGTGACAGGGGAAAGCACTGCGTAACATACTTGACGGGCATGAGCAAGTGGGTAGTGAAGCGTGGTTTAAGTGGGGTAACAAGAGAAAGCGTGCTAAGAGCCACTAGGGATAGAGAGATGCGGCGAGTTTAGATTGCCTACGTTCTGAAAGGACATAGTATATAAACAAAAAAAAAGTAACTATGAAATCAGGATAAAACCACAATGGCAAGAAGACAGTCCATGTAATATTATCATATATTAAGTTTTGTGTATTAAATGAAACCAGAAATCAGGACAAATCCTTAATTGCATAAAACACAGTCCTTGTAATATTATCATATATTTAGTTTTTTTTATATTTTACCACATCAATCGAAGTTGACTTGCCCCTGTGGCAGGAAATGTAAAAATATACGTGGCCTGAAGATACATCAGACGAAAATGAAATGCATGGCACGTATTGACAGTCTGCAACGCACAGGATACTCTCCTGGTGAGACGCAGGAAGAGCAGGGCCAGGATGCACACCACATTACCCAGTCCTTCCAAGTAGGGGTCAATATGTCCAGCAACATAACATCAAGTCATTTTCGGAAAAAGATCAAATGGCCTGTAACAACAGATACAAACTCTTGGCAAGCTTTTGATTTGGACGTCAGCGAAATCCTAACATTGATTTTGAAAGGCTCCGTTGATCTGCGTCTAAGTTAATGTTTCTGACGTGCTCATGTGCAGTTCGCCTCTAAATGGAAAGTGGCTCTGACTGCCGCCAATCGGAAGCATTTGCAGGGTTTTGTACCGGGCCTAAATGCAATTTTCCAGTGTCTGAAAGCGCTTATCGAGGATGGGCCGGAGGCTGATCATCTCTGGTCGAGTCGGCGCGGTGAGGTGGGTATGATGTTGAAAGACCCGAAACCCCCTAGTGATCCTCGCGATGACATCACTGACGACACCCTCTTGCGCCCCCATTACGGTGCGTATGTTTGAAATAATAAATATCAATTATGAAACCTAGAAGTCAGGACAAAACATTAATTGCATAAAACACAGTCCTTGTAATATTATCATATATTTAGTTTTGGTTATAACTTAATAAATATTAATAATGAAACCTAGAAGTCAGGACAAAACCTTAATTGCATAAAAGACACTCCTTGTTATATTATTATATATTTAATTTTTGATATTACTTAATAAATATTAATAATGAAACCTAGAAGTCAGGACAAAACCTTAATTACATAAAAGATAGTCCTTGTAATATTATCATATATTTAGTTTTGGATATTACTTAATAAATATTAATAATGAAATCTAGAAGTCAGGTCAAAACCTCAACTGCAAGAAGACAATCCTTGTAATTTTGTCATATATTTAGTTTTGGATATTACTTCATAAATATTAATAAAGAAACCTAGAAATCATGACTAAACTTCAAGTGCAAGAAGACAGTTCTTATAACGTTATCATATATTTAGTTTTGTATATTAATTTATAAATATCAATAAAGAAGCCTAGGTGTCAGGACTAAACCTCAGCTGCAAGAAGATAAAATATATGAGTATATGCAAAGCTTGTGACGTAATGGGAAGTAGAAAAACAAATTATGAAATGTAAACATAACAACACACTAGTACCTGCCTCAGCTTTTCCCGTAGATTTTGTACGTAGTTTGACGATAACAGGAATCAAAATATAATAATAATAAAGAATGCAAAAAATTGACAACAACAATAGTAATAATAATAGCAATAATAATTCTCTCTATTAAAATACAAACCGTTGCGTGTATATTTGTGCTAATATAAAATTTCCCTCTTGTAAAGCGCATGCGAGAGAGTGACAATAGCGAGGTAGCGTCGGCTAAAGTCATTGCCTTTTCTTTGTAGCCTGAGCGTACACGCTCAGGTTCCCCAAGTTAAAAATTGACCTTGTGTCACAACTCGCTCCAGTGGGAGAGTAGGGTAACCAAGGTCATTGCATTTACCGAGAGTTATTATGCTTTATTATCAGCTTTTAACATGTATTTAACAGTGCCTTATGATATTATTTCTGCAATAATTATGTCGTTGAGCAATGAAGAATACACTACCATATTTGGTCGGGTGCTCCAGCTATCCCGCTAGGTGTCCATCGACAAAATCCAACGAGAATCTGTAATGTCATCGATCCCAACTTGCCAGCTCGGATACAGTTCCTGGCTTCCCTGTATCTTTTCTACCAATACTTTCACGGCTTCTGCTCAAATGAACTTACCTCACTGGTACCCACTATATATGAATTTACTCAAGCGACAAGATTAACAACTAGGTTCCACCTTTTTACTGCGAAACCAATACATTGTAAACGCAAATTATAATCTAGAAGCTTTTTCTGTAGCACTTATCGCCTATGGAATTCCCTTCGGTTTACTTGCTTCCTGGACAGATTACAATCTTCAAGAATTCAAATGTGAAGTCAATAGTCATCTCCTATTTCACTATCTTGTATCCTCTCTCACGTGCCATTTTATTCGTCCACTCTACTCTCATCAGCTTTCTCAGACTTATCTTACACTTTTCCTCACATATCCTATAACCTGTAAATCTTTCTCATATCTTTCTTCCTATGTAACCCCCCTGCTCAACAGTGTCAGTAAAATGTCTTGCTTGGTGGTACACGATTATATATATATATATATATATATATATATATATATATATATATATATATGCTAACAGTATAGCCCGGCGTTACTCGAGTGTAATGAAAGCTTTAAAACTAATCCATGGTCCTGGAGCTCAGACTCTATGGACGTTGGCACGAAAGACTAAAAAGCAATAGTTGTTTCCAGAAAAAGAGAAACCTTAGACTGAAGGAAAAATGAATGGATGTAAGTCAAATCTTGATTTCCTGGTATCGATATCAAATAATTTTTTTCGTCGTAAACTGAATTTTGAAGGCTAAATAAGTCCTCTGAGTAAATGGTACCATGGCTGAGACTAAGAACTACAATTATACCTACTTAGAGCCCAACCCGAAGCAAAAACTAAAATAAAAGGGTTGAAAAAAATATAGACATACAGGCAGATAAACAGACACACACACAAACATTTTGTCTTTTATATATATATATATATATATATATATATATATTATCGATTTTCTGCACTATTGTAAGAACTGCAACCTTGAAAGTTCTGAATATCGTTTATTATGTCTTTGTCTATGAGTGTATCAAATTTGATTAAAATCGGACCACTCCTTCTATAACGCGATTTTTTCGATTATCGATTTTTGATATTTATCGGGGTACCTCGACACAAAACCTAGTTAAGAACACTTGCAAACGCTTATAGTACAACAGTGTAAATTTTTAAGAAAATCTTTTCATCCGTTTCGGTGTCTATAGGTAACGGACACACACATACACCCACAGAAACAAAGTTTCATTTATGAATAAGTTTAGATATTAATATTTCGCTCCAAGCAAGGTATTTTCCCTGCCACTGTTGCGCAGCGGGTTACACATGGGAAAGTGATGAGAAAGAGGGTTAGTTATAGGGGATATCAGGAGGAGGGTAATATGCAGATGAGAATGCCGATGTAATGGGGTGAAGTGGGTGAGGAAAAGGGTTTGAGAGAAAAGAGGCTAGTTAATGAGATAGGAGATGTCTATTTACATTTAAATTCTTGGAGGTTGTAGCTCTGGAAGAAGCAATATATATAAGGGAATTCCACAGGCGGGAAGTGCAAGGAAAAAGCTGTTAGAGTATTAATTGCGGTTACATTTTGTCGGTTTCACTGTAAAAAGGTGGGACCTAATTGCTAGTGTAGCAGCTCGTGTAAATTCATACCTAGGGAGCACCAGTGATTTAAGTTCATTGGAGCAGAAACCGAGAAATTATTTGTAGAAGTCACACAGGAAATCCATATCACGACATTGTGAGAGTGACTGCAGCCGAATTGCCAAGTCGGTATCGATCACATTATATATATATATGTATACACACCCGATCAAAGATTTAAGACCACTTAAAAATCTTTAAAAATAAATTTTTTTTTACGGATAGATTTTAAACTCCTCCCACTTAAGGTTACCAATCTAAAAGGTTATGGAAACAAAATCTACATTCCAAACTTTTTATTTAGAAATTTACATTCTTATAAAATACCCGCCCAATAGCTATGTTCTCTGGTTACCGTGGTGGACGCTCATTCTCTGCGTTTAAAAGATTGAACACTCTCAACTGCTCGCGTATTTACATTTCGTAAAAAATTTCCCGCTATGAAATCTGCTTTTCTCTGACGTCCACCAATAGCTTGGTGATTTTTCTGCTGACTAATCAGTTGGATTTCAGTCCCGACTTGAGGCGAACGTTTAATCTAGCCTCACAGAAGAGTTGTGATACAGTGAAACAGGCCTGTCAATTCCACTAACTCTAACGTAGTTAGGACTCAGAAATACATACATAACATTATGAAAAACTTTAATCTTAAGTAATAATACAAAATAACATGAAAACGTTAAATTTCTAGACATTACCCTAGATTTATTATATATATATTTATATATATATATATAATATATATATATATATATATATATATATATATATATATATATATTATACTATATTCTTTATATATATATATATACTATAGTATTTATATATGACTATAGTATTTAAGCTCTCACACCCTGATTGAGCACTCTGGAAGAGGGGTAGACTTTCTAAACAGTAGCTACTCCGGCATTTACGCACCGCTCATTCGATGATGAATTGGATCACCTAGCTATTGGGCATGTTTATACGCGCTAAAAAGCCTGTTTTTTTTTTCTACTGGACGCTCGTGGCCTAGGGGGTAAAATCGCCGACTGACGCCAATTTCGGTCGGGTTTCAATCCTGGGTTAGGAAGCGACCGGAGTCTAAGCCGTACTGATGAGCTGTTATACAGCGAAACAGAACTGTCTGCGGATGACTATAGTATATATATATATATATATATATATATATATATATGTGTGTGTGTGTGTGTGTGTGTGTGTGCGTGTGTGTGTGTATTTCATTAAAAATGACACAGAAGATATTATCATTAAGTATTTTATTTAACTTGTCATGTGCTCGTATAATATAACAATTTATTACACGTTTCCCCACAACAGTTCCATCCGATCTCATTTCAACACATATCGAGATTTTCAGGACCTATCTGTCACATCGTTTTTGATGAAACATACATAATAGCATCCTAAACATGCAAAATAAAAACATTAAAAATAATGGATGTATTGCGAATAAAAACGAGAAATCCGACACTTCATAACATTGATTATGAACACGTTAATAATGTGCTAACCGTGTTTGGAACTTAATATACACAAGACTGCAGAAACTTTCCACATGTCTATTTACAATTAAAACAAAATTAATTCTTGATAATAACTAGAGGCATAACCAAAAGTGCTCGAAAGTACAAAAGCTTTGGACAATTCTTATATAATTTGAGTTCCGAAAAGAAAAAAAATATACAAACAAGTTTAAAATTATATAAAAAAAAACTTAATGGTAATACCTTATCTGGTATTTTTAATGAACTGTCTATAAAAAGAGATTGTTACCCAAATGCACAATACATATATATATATATATATATATATATATATATATATATATATATATTTAGAAAGAAATAATGTTTAGTATCAGACAAGATGTGTTTATATAGAAATATGGACAGACAAATTTTGATACATTAGGGATCAATCTTAGCTGTCGTTGTTATGAAAACGAAATGATAAATTGAATGATTGGTCAATAACATAAAGTTGCATGTTATTTTTATTTATTAAGAAACTGATGTTCTTCAGAACAACGGTTTATATATATATATATATATATATATATATATATATATATATATATATATATTAATCATATCACCCCGGGCAAGGCGGTAAGGAGACTGGTGTTCAGGCGGCTACGTAAGAGCGAAAAGATTGGAAAAGAGAAAGCTGGAAACCACATCCTAAACAGGGAACAAGGGATGAGCCTCTACACCTGTTCAATAGACGTGGGTGGCGTGTGAACCGGGGGAATAGTTCAGTCTATCTACTCCAATTGAAAAATATAAGGAAAAGTGAAAAGATTGGAAAAGAGAAAGCCGGAAACCACATCGTAAACAGGGAACAAGGGATGAGCCTCTATACCTGTTCAATAGACGTGGGTGGAGTGTGAACCGGGCGATAGTTCAGTCTATTTACTCCAATTGAAAAAAAATAAGGAAAAGTGAAAAGATTGGAAAAGAGAAAGCCGGAAACCACATCGTAAACAGGGAACAAGGGATGAGCCTCTACACCTGTTCAATAGACGTGGGTGGCGTGTGAACCGGGGGAATAGTTCAGTCTATCTACTCCAATTGAAAAAAATAAGGAAAAGTGAAAAGATTGGAAAAGAGAAAGCCGGAAACCACATCGTAAACAGGGAACAAGGGATGAGCCTCTATACCTGTTCAATAGACGTGGGTGGAGTGTGAACCGGGCGATAGTTCAGTCTATTTATTCCAATTGAAAAAAAATAAGGAAAAGTGAAAAGATTGGAAAAGAGAAAGCCGGAAACCACATCGTAAACAGGGAACAAGGGATGAGCCTCTACACCTGTTCAATAGACGTGGGTGGAGTGTGAACCGGGGGATAGTTCAGTCTATCTACTCCAATTGAAAAAAATAAGGAAAAGTGAAAAGATTGGAAAAAAGAAAGCCGGAAACCACATCCTAAACAGGGAACAAGGGATGAGCCTCTATACCTGTTCAATAGACGTGGGTGGAGTGTGAACCGGGCGATAGTTCAGTCTATTTACTCCAATTGAAAAAAAATAAGGAAAAGTGAAAAGATTGGAAAAGAGAAAGCCGGAAACCACATCGTAAACAGGGAACAAGGGATGAGCCTCTACACCTGTTCAATAGACGTGTATATATATATATATATATACGAATGACTAAACAGCAATATCTGTTTCCATTTAAAGCGAAACCGTAGATTGAAAAGAAATGAAGAGATGTAAGTCAAATTTTGATTTCCTGATATTTTTTTTTAATCATTTCACTCCGAGCAAGACAGAAATGCCACTGATGAGCGGGGGGGGGGCTACAAAACTGTAAAAAGATTAATTAGAAAAGAGTGAAGAGTACAAACTAGTTAGAAAGGAGCAATAAAAAGCTGAGATTACAGGCACGATGACAGAAACATAGGTGGAGAGAAAAGGAAGGATATACGGTGGTGGGGGTGAGAGCTAAAGTCCAGTGGTTAATAGATGATTATTGACATTGCATTTAAATTTCTGGAGGTTGTAGCCATTAGGAAAGCAAGAATATGGGAGCGAGTTCCACAGGCGGGAAGTGCGAAAGAAGAAGCTGGAGGAGTAGAATTGTCGTCTGCATTTGGCTAACCTGACTGTGAATGGGTGGGACCCAGTTGCCAGTCTGGTTGCACGAGTAAACACCTGTTGAGGAGGCACCAGTGACTTAAGTCCGTCCGAGCAGAAGCCATGAAAGTATTTATAGAACAGACAAAGGGAGGCCAAATTTCGACGGTGGGGAAGTGGCTGCAGTCGAGTCGCCAGATCAGTACCTATTACATTACAGACTCTTCTTTGGAGCCTGTCGAGAACACTAAGGAGAACGGCAGGGGCGCCTGACCATAAATGGCAGCAGTACTCCATGCACGGACGGATGGTTGACTTGTATATATGCAGGATGGTTTCAGGCGGAAAAAACATCCTGGAACGACATAGTGACCCAATCTTCTTAGCAGTAGATTTAACTATGTATTCAATATAGTGGTCCCATTTGAGGTCTGAGGAGAGTGTAAGGCCGAGGAGGCGTAGTGTGTTGCTCTCAGGGAGAATCGCTTGGTCCATGCTTATGGGAAGCAGGAGAGGTTGTCTGTGATGGTTGACAGACAACAGCTTGGTCTTAGACGCATTGAAGTTGACAAGCCACTTCTTGCCCCAATTCACCACAGAGTATAGATCCCGTTCAAGGTCAGCAGCGAGACTATGTCTGTCCGCCACGACAGGTTTCTTACTGGTGCGGGAGTATATTGTGCTGTCGTCTGCGTACATGTCTACTTGGGAATTGATCTCATCTGGAAGGGCGTTGATGAAAATAAGGAAGAGCGTCGAGCCCAGGATAGAGCCCTGTGGGACCCCAGTATTCGTGCTGTAGGATGGAGAGGCATGCCCATTCAAAACGACCTTCATTTTGCGGTTATTTAAAAAAGATTGGATTAGGTCAAGCAGGCGACCGGTAATACCGTAACCCCATAGCTTGCATAGGAGGCCAGAGTGCCAAACCCTGTAAAACGCCTTGGAGATGTCCAGAGCAACCGCGCGAGCTTCATCAGACTCATCAAGGGCCTGGAGCATGTACTCCGTTACGGTTGTTACCAAGTCGGCCGTGGACCTGACAAAGCGGATCGATATCAAATATGCCTTTTTCGTCGTAAACTGAATTTTGAAGGCTAAATAAGTCCTCTGAGTAAATGGTATCTGTGGCTGAGACTAAGAACTAGAATTATATCTACTTAGAGCCAAACCCGAAGCAAAAACTAAAATATAATAGCTGAAAAAATACAGACATACAGGCAGATAAACAGACACACACACAAGCATCTTGCCTTTCATATATATATTATCAATGTTCTGCACTATTGTAAGAACTGCAACCTTGAAACTTCTGAATATCGTTTCTTTTGTCTTTGTCTATGAGTGTATCAAATTCGATTAAAATCGGACCATTTCTTCTATAATCCGATTTTTTCGATTATCGATTTTCTATATTTATCCCGGGTACCTCGACACAAAACCTAGCTAAGAACACTCGCATCGCTTCTAGAACAACTGTGTAAATTTTCAAGAAAATCGGTTCAGCCGTTTTAGACTCTCTAGGTAACGGGGACACACAAACAATGTTCCATTCATGAATAAGTTTAGATGTATGTATTATTCAACTTCACGCCAAGTATATATTGAAAATACTTTTCATTAATATGCCAGAATATTTTTTACCTGTATACTTGTGTAATATATCAAAAAGAATTTGAGCAACATGTATTATTGAATGTTTATTAATAATTTCTACATCTACAAGAAAATTAGTAAGAAATTATTGGGAGAAAAAACTCCTTTTATATCTTTCATTTTCCACTTTTTTTTTTCTTTTATAGAATCTGTTTTAAATACCAAAAATTTTGAGCTCAGGCACCATTAAACGGATATCAATATCTGTCTACAATCCAATTTCGGCAGAAATTTTAAATTTCCCTCTATTTTCATTGGCTCTTTCCTTTTAATATTTTATCACATATTTTCCTCGGCATCTTTTCCTTTCCTTTTTCTTTTTGCTTTTCTTGATTTCTCATCTTATTTTCTCATCTTTTCTTCTGTCGTTTTTCTTTTTTTTTTAATATATTTTTTAGTGCGTACAAAAAGATTTCCAAAAATGAAAGAAAGTTGTGTTCTTTTGAAATTTTTTTCAATAAAATGTTTATTCGTTTATTATCATCATTATTAGATAACCGATGAGCTATTATTCTTTCGATGTCGAAACAAAATATAAAATTTTGTAGTCGTTTGAAATGGTCTAAAATAATAATTAATTGCTTTATCTTTATATTGTGCAGTGTTTTAAATTAATTCTTTGAACGTTGAAATTATTTTTGTTTCTTATTCATTTGAATATATATATATATATATATATATATATATATATATATATATATATAGTCACCCGCAGACAGATATGATTTGCTGTATCAGAGCTCATCAGTACGATTAGACAGCTGATTGTCTTTTACCCAGGATTGAAACTCAACGGAATTGACGTGAGTCGGAGATTCTACCTGTGAGCTCCTGGCGCTCGGTTGAAGCAAGCATAATTTTTAGCGTGTATATTATTATACACGCCCAATATTTGAGAGTGTTCTAATTCATTGCTGAATGAACGATGCGTAGATGCCAGAGTAGCTACTGTTTTTCAAAGTCTACCATTCTTCCACGCTCTCACACCCTGATTGAGCACTCTGGAAGAAAGGTAGACTTTGAAAAACAGTAGCCACTCTAGCATATACGCATCGCTCGTTCAGTAAAATGAATTGGAGTATACTGGCTGTTGGGCGCGTAATATGATATGCACTAAAAAGACTGCCTTCATCCACCGAACGCCCCGTGGCCCAGGGGTAGAGTCGCCGACTGACGCAAATTTCGAGCCTGGGTGAGGGAGCAATCGGAGTGTAACCGTACTGATGAGCTGTGATACAGCGAAACAGATCTATCTATATATATATTTGTCATCCACATACAGGCTTGTTTCGATGTATCAGAGCTCTTCAGTGTGATTTGACGTCTATTTGCTTCTGGCCGGGATCGAAACTCGACCGATTTAGTGTCAGTCGGAGTCTCTGCTCCCTAAGCCTTAGGTGCATAGAGAAGAGAAATTTATCGTGTTATACATAAGCGTATACAGTCACCGAAAGGACTCAATTTTTTGCTGAAGAGATTCCTTGATTTATTCCTTTAAAGACAGCACACCTAAATGAGGTTATATAATTGATCATCTGTTATATTGGTTTTAGAAAAGCAAAACAGACATTACTTGAAAAGCATTTTTGAAAATGATCAGTTTTGAAAGTGGTTTTTAAGCCCGAATTTTGAACTATGAACTTTCAATATAACTCAGATGAGTAAAGAGGATGAGCAACTCAGTGAAATTGGTCAGTTTTGAAAGTGGTTTTTAAGCCCAAATTTTGAACTATGAACTTTCAATATAACTCAGATAAGTAAAGGGGATGAGCAACTCAGTGAAATTGATCAGTTTTGAAAGTGGTTTTTAACCCCGAATTTTGAACTATGAACTTTCAATATAACTCAGATAAGTAAAGAGGATGAGCAACTCAGTGAAATTGATCAGCTTTGAAAGTGGTTTTTAACCCTGAATCTCGATCTATGAACGTTCAATATAACTCAGATAAGTATAAAGGATGAGCAACTCAGTGAAATTTATCTGTTTCGAAAGTGGTTTTTAACCCCGAATTTTAAACTATAATCTTTTAACATAACTCAAGTAAGTAAAAAGGACGAGCAGCTCAGCTACGCCCAATATGTAATTACTCTCTTTATTAGAACACCGGGGGAACCCGTATTCTCCAGAAGACATAATGACACCAATACATACTGGCTTTTACACAGCATTGTACCTCATTTCAAGTTCTCATTTCACTCATGTAAATGGACCAATCATATCATTGATTTTCCATTCTGTACAATAAATACCGACATATTTTATGCAAGACTGATATTCAGCGTAACACACCCATAATCACATTATTCGCTTGGCGTAGAAGCCCTTGGTATGCAAGCTCGCGATTGATTGTTAAAAGAGAAATGAAGCAGATTACACCGGGAAATGGTAATTCTCTTGGGGTGCTAATTCGGTGATCAAATGAAACTTTCTATACATATATTTAGATGTTCTACGTTTTGGTCTCCGAAGAAATATTATTGAAATAATTCTGTTCGCAGTTTTATTCAATGTTTAAATCGCTTACCCGGAACAACTACAATCTAGTCTGTTTAACCTTAACCTAGACAGGCACAAGGTTTTAATAATGAAGTTTAAATAGTTTGTTGGGGCCTCGGTGATGCTCGTCAAATTGGCCTTGTGTCAAACACAACCGAAGCCCCCAAAATTTTAAGATATCAGAAGTTTGAAGGTTGAATATTGAAATGTGGAAGGATAAAATAAGTCGTTTGCACATTAAAATAATTTTTTTATTAACATATTAACAAAATCGTAAGAAGAAAATGTTCAAAGAGAAAATGTATGTAGTTGAATGTTCCACAGAAATTCAGAGTTCATAGTTGATAGTAGCAGAATGTGCGTATGTAAAAAGATTTTAAAGGTTGCTAATAAAAGTTTGTGTTCTTTTCCATTTTATGGCCGGACAAAAAGTGAAAAGGAAAGTCATGCAATAAAGGAAATTATACTTATCGGAGTCAGTTGAAGTATCTTGTTGTTGTTTTCTTTGACGGTATGTGGGTGAAGACGAAGAAAGAAAAATTGGAAGGAGAGGAAAAACGAATGTGTGACACGCCCTTACATCGAGGTCGGCTTCTTGAAATTTATTCCTTACATTAAGTCGAGGTCCTTTAGATTCGCTCCCATGTTGGACTGATTTGACCGGTCAAGGGACGTGAATAAGTAGTGGATTTTAATCATGTGATCGGTTCCGAACAGCATACACATTCTCTAGGTGTGAAAAAAATCATAGATCAATTTGCTATTTCCTATCCAATAAGGATCCAAAATCTTACTTTTCCTGCTGACTTGTGAAATTTGTCTTAGTCTGGGTTATTCCAAAATATTTTCAGTCGTTTGGATCCGGTTTCGCGGGTGTGCAACTTTACTTTGTTCGTTTGAGTTAATTGTTAAATGATATAGGATATGTATCCTATAAGTTTAGCTAAAATTATTTTGCTCTTTTATAAGGAATTAATAAATAAAAGCAGAAGATTATAGATTTTTTGTTTGTAAATAGCTTTGAAGAACAATATATTAGGTTAACAATATATTAGCATGAGATATGCATTGTGGTGCAGTGGATATCTGCTCCAAATAATAAATCAGAGGCAGAGTTAGAATTCCAGTTGAATTAGTTGTATTCGCATACTCGCAAATACCAGTTGGAAAGGTATAAATCCGTCGCTTCTCTCTCCGGCTATGGGTGAAATAGCAGGACAGGTTATGTGCTATAGATTTGGGTGGCAACCATACCAACGCAAAAAGTAATGGCAACCTGCTGCTGGGAGATATACTGCCCAGTCAATCATGTCTCTTTCGAGACATGATCGCCCAAAACAACCAGTATCACATATAGCGCTTAAAGGAAAATATTAGGTTTTAGGCTCGAACACCCTTGCTGATTGTATTAATCTATTTCTTCTCACTCTAGCTATTGGTTAAACAGCTGAACAGATTTGTTTCTACAGCCTTGTATGGAAGTTAGTCTAGCGTAGAATGTAATGGCAACCTTTTGTAGCAAAATGTCCTGCACGAAAGCATGTATCTCGTACGGGACATAACTGACTGATTTTTGATTCAGTTATAATTAACTTCTAATTTTGTTAATCAACTTTATTATTTAACAAACAAAAAACAATGTACAATTATTTGAATATAGACTGCGAAGGCCAGAATAGCCAGTTATTGGCTGCAGTTTCAGGTGGTCGTGTTATTCTGATAATAGTGCGACACACAGATCTGAAGGCAAACTGGAATGGCAAGAGCCAGAAAAAGTTCGCTAAAAACAAAGTGCTGGATTGCTATGTAATGTCAGTTCTAGGAGCTGAGGAGAGTATTAAGAAATGGGAGAATTGCGCTAGAAACAAAGAAGAGAGTACGGGATTGCTATGTAATGTCAGTTCTAGGAGCTGAGGAGAGTATTAAGAAATGGGAGAATTTC